>SJYX01012552.1:20144-95305 GCA_006410675.1 Oreotragus oreotragus | reverse complement strand
GGGGGCAGGAGGAGAAGGGGACAACCGAGGATGAGATGGCTGGATGGCATCACGGACTCGATGGACCTGAGTCTGAGTGAACTCCGGGAGATGGTGATGGACAGGGAGGCCTGGCGTGCTGCGATTCATGGGGTCGCAAAGAGTCGGACACGACTGAGTGACTGAACTGAACTGAACTGAACTCCTCATCTGTGACTGCAGCCATGAAATTAAAAGACACTTGCTCCTTGGAAGAAAAGCTATGACCAAACTAGACAGCATATTACAAAGCAGAGACATTCCTTTGCCAACAAATGTCCATCTAGTCAAAGCTATGGTTTTTCTAGTAGTCATGTATGGATGTGAGAGTTGGACTTTAAAGAAAGCTGAGTGCCGAAGAATTGATGCTTTTGAACTGTGGTGTTGGAGAAGACTCTTGAGAGTCCGTTAGACTGCAAGGAGATCAAACCAGTCCATCCTAAAGGAGATCAGTCCTGCGTGTTCATTGGAAGGATTGATGCTGAAGCTGAAACTCCAATACTTTGGCCACCAGATGTGAAGAACTGACTCATTAGAAAAGACCCTGATGCTGGGAAAGATTGAGGGCAGGAGGAGAAGGGGACGACAGGGGACGAGACGGTTGGATGGCATCACCAACATTATAGACAGAAATTTGAGCAAGCTCTGGGAGCTGGTGATGGACAGGGAAGCCTGGCATGCTGTAGCCCATGGGGTTGCAAACAGACACAGCTGAGCAACTGAACTGAACTCCTCATCTAATACAATAACTGTCTAGATATATCAATTATACATTATTGATATACCTGGGGAAAAGGAAGAAAAGATAAGATAGAAGGGCATCCAAACATCCATCAGTGGACGAATGGATAAAGGCAAACAAACATACAATGGAATACCATTTAACCTTTAAAAACAGACCCTTTAGGCCAGCACAGTGGACAGCACAGAACATTTCCACAATCACAGAAAGGTCTATCACACAGCACTGGCATAGACGCTACACTATATACTACATGACACAGTGATGGAAAGAAGGCTCCCTGGGGCACTGGGATCTACGTGTGATACAGTCAGTTCAGTTCAGTTCAGTTCAGTTCAGTCACTCAGTCGTGTCCGACTCTTTGTGTTCCCATGAACAGCAGCACGCCAGGCCTCCCTGTCCATCATCAACTCCCAGAGTTTACCCAAACGCACATCCATTGAGTCGGTGATGCCATCCAGCCATCTCATCCTCTGTTGTCCCCTTCCCCCACTGCCCTCAATCTTTCCCAGCATCAGGGTCTTTTCTAATGAGTCAGCTCTTTGCATCAGGTGGCCAAAGTATTAAGAGTTTCAGCTTCAACATCAGTCCTTCCAATGAACACGCAGGACTGATCTTTAGGATGGACTGGTTTGATCTCCTTGCAGTCCAACGGACTCTCAAGAGTCTTCTCCAACACCACAGTTCAAAAGCATCAATTCTTCTTCACTCAGCTTTCTTTATAGTCCAACTGTCACATCCATACACGACTACTGGAAAAATGTGATACATAAATTATACTCTTAGCACATAACTTACAGGGCTCTTCAGTGGGGAAAATGGGATCATACTTGTCAGGCACACAAGTAAGAGCTCAGGGAAGACCAGCTATTATTTTGTGGGGAGGGTGCAACTGGAATATGAGTGCACACAAACACATATACGTTGGGGACTCCTTGCAGAGAGGGAACATGAATCCAGCCTCTGTACACCTTCCTTACCCCTAGAGAGTGCATAAGATTCTGATTAAACAACTGAAACGGACAGCCCCTCCCAGATGGCCCACGAGGCACTAGGCACGGGGGCCAGGCTCAAGGAGGTCTGGTCTCCCTTCTCCCACCTGCTTATCAGGAGTCCACCCACAGAGACTGTAGGGAGAAGGACCACGTGCGGAGCCCACACAGGTGGGTGCAGCCCAGAGCAGGTTATCAACGAGTCAAGTAAGGGATCCACAGATGAAAACTTGCTGCTCATGTCAATAGGAACCCCTTCGATTAACAGCCCTTCCCTTCAATGACTCTGCAGTGATAGATGTCAGACACCCAGGGACCAGCCAGTACTGGGAATTGTTTATGTCCCTCAAGAGGGGCACTAATTTTCACTGACTGCTTTGCACCTTGCGTATCTAACGTACTGCTACTGTGTATGTGTGTACATGTATGGACATAGACATAGGCTATATTTGTGTATATGGAGCACACAATCAAGGAATTCCAAGATCCTTTACTCATTTAAGATTTTTTTTCATAATTAAAATATATCTCAATTTTATAAACTTGCCTTATTTATTTTCTCCCATTGGTCTGTGGGTTTATCCTCAGGTTTTGTAATACACATCACTGGGTTGTTATCACGAAAGGATCCAATCCACTTTGTTTAGCATCCTCCCGGGATGCCTCAAGGAGAGTATGGACAGGCAACACACCTGTGTGCAGATAAGACATCAGCCAGGGAGATTCTGTGACCATGATATAAAACAAGACAGACTGCCTGCCCCTTGCACTTGACTTCCAAGGGGCTGGTCAGACAATTGGACGTGTGACAAGCTCACTACCAGCTGCCACACTGGGCTCTCACTCAAGATCCTGATCATCGACGTTAAAATTAAAGACTGATCACAGTTGGGTAAGTGAAAGAAGGAAAGCACTGACTTTTCAAAGAGACACACATGGCTAAAGGACTGGTATTTTTAAAAGCCCAACACATTTTTAATAGATAACATCTCAATGAGTAATGGTTTAAGTAATAAGAGGAGGATTCTGTAGGAGACAGGAAAAAAATTCTATCAACTAGGGCAATAAGAACAATGAACAAGGGAATTCCCTGGTGGTCCAGTGGTTAGGACTCAGTGCTTTCACCACTGAGGGCCTGGGATCGATCCTTGGGTGGGGAACTAACATTCCGAAAGCTCCATAGCATGGCCAAAAAAAAACAATGAACATTCAATGTTATTTTAACTGTATAGTTTCTTAATCTGTATGGCTTTAGAGCTCACAAAGGAGGACTTTTTGAGTCAAAGAAAGAAAACTGTAATTTTCTTCTTGAATGCCATGCATTCAGAAGCACGAGGAAGGAGCCAGATGTAGTGAACAGAGGTCAGAACGAAAGTAAAAGGTGATTCCCCTGCGGCCCAGCCATGAAGGAAAAGGCAGATTCCAGGCTTCCAGACTCTTCTCAGGAGTCCCATACATTCCTCAATGGGCTGCTTGGTAGATGTGGGGCTGCCAGGAACATGCTCTGAACAAATGACTAGAGACCAGAGAGGATTAGAAAACCACAGCCTCACAAAGCTAACACTGACCTCGGAGAAGCCACACTGCTGAAGGAGATGTCAGCCCTTCGTTCCTGCAAAGTGGCCTCAGGGAGGATAAGGGTAGAGGCCAGACCTCCACCTTCCTCTTTTCTTGACTCCTTAAAGGATGTGAGCAGCTGTGGGCCAGACGGGAAGTTAAAGGCCGTCCATCCACCTCCACCACCAGATCCAAGGTGCTCTGCCTGCCCTGCCTCCATCTCCAGGCTGCCCCCTCGCAAAGAGCAGCTGAGAAAGCCCAGCCCCAGCCCCTAGGCCCTACCCTTGTGACAGCACCCCATTTCAGCCTGGCAGGGGCAAGCCATTTCCATTCTTCGGCTTTCCTAAGGGCAAAGAGAGGGAAAAGCAATTTTTCTCCCTCTTCACATAAAAACATGGAGAGGAATTCCACTTTCTAAGATGCTGGGCACACATAGGTCTGAGCTGGAATTCTCACACCATGTTTGAAATACGTGTGTGTGTGTGTGTGTGTGTGTGTATGAGCTAGTCACTCAATTTGTGTATGTGAGACAGAGTTAGTCACTCAGTTGTGTCCAACTCTCTGTGACCCCATGGACTGTAGCCCACCAGGCTCCTCTGTCCATGGGATTCTCCACTGGAGTGGGTTGCCATGTCCTTCTCCAGGGGATCTTCTCAACCAAGGGGTCAAACCCCGGTTTCCTGCATTGCAGGCAGAGTCTTTACCATCTGAGCTACCAGGGAAGCCCTGGCAGGGATCTCCCTCAGGGACTGTTACAAGGATTAATTGAGATAATACATGGAAAAGCACTTAGCACAGTGCCTGACCCACACAGCCGTTTAGCCATACAAGTTACTGTTAATGAAAGGTCCACCCCAAATTGCCTTCTCCTGTTTCTGGGTCTGGCTTCATTCATGAGTCCCAGTGACCAAAACTAGAACACAAATAGACAGCTTCTCCCCTGCTCCAAGGCAGTAATTATGATGGTCACGTTTGCACTTGCTTCTTCATTCATAATACCTAATCTTCTCAATTGTCTTTTAAAGAATAAAACAGTTATCTCCCACAGTGGCAGCATGTGACTACCATCCCTCCCTTAAAGAATCATTTTCCTGTGCACCACTTAATCATATTGATATGGAACTCACCTGCCTTGTAGTGAGTTAGTAATTTTTTAACAGCGTGCTCTTGCGTGATTGCATATTTGTGCTTAACAGTAAACTTTAAGGTGCTTTCAGTGGTTTTTAAAATTGGGGATTTAAATTTTTGCTTTTGTTTTTGGTGTGTGTTTTCTATTCTGTAAGGATCAGTCCCGGCTTCTCCTTGATCCATCAGACAGGAGAGAGGCCAAAAGGAAGTGCAGATACACTGCTTTAGAAGGTTGAGATCAGGCTTAGCTCTGACCTAAGTGCTTCCTGGTTTAACGCCTGCTGAACACTGTGCTATATTAGGGAAGTGCTCTAATGGGACAGCCAATTTGGAAACTGGATCTTCTCAGAGCAACGAGATTCAGAAATAAGGAACTTACTTTGCTGAGAAAAAGGGATATTACGTAAACCTCCATGTCCTTAAAAGTCACACCAGTGAGGCTTCCCTGATCACACAGCTCTCCCGCATCTGCTTTGCTACCAGCTCTGAGAGGCCAGTCCACAGTTCCTCCTCTGTTCCAGCAAGTCACTTGGCTCCCTGAGCACCTAACGAGCCATCATTGCAACCTCACCCTGGGCTACGTCAGGGAATTTGTCACCAGCTAAGCTTCTCTGCAGATGGTGACTGCAGTCACGAGATTAAAAGACCCTTGCTCCTTGGAAGAAAAGTTATGACCGCCCTAGACAGCATATTAAAAAGCAGAGACATTACCTTGTCAACAAAGGTCCGTCTAGTCAAAGATACGGTTTTTCCAGTAATATGTATGGATGTGAGAGTTGGACCATAAAGAAGGTTGAGCACCAAAGAATTGGTGCTTTTGAACTGTGGTGTTGGAAAAGACTCTTGAGAGCCCCTTGGACTGTGAGGAGATCCAACCAGTCCATCCTAAAGGAAATCAGTCCTGAATATTCATTGGAAGAACTGATGTTGAAGCTGAAACTCCAATACTTTGGCCACCTGATGTGAAGAACTGACTCATTTGAAAAGACCCTGATGCTGGGAAAGATTGAAGGTGAGAGGAGAAGGGGATGACAGAGGATGAGATGGTTGGATGGCATCACCGACTCAACGGACATGAGTTTGAATAAATTCCGGGAGTTGGTGATGGACAGGGAGGCCTGGCGTGCTGCAGTCCATGGGGTTGCAAAGAGTCGGACATGACTGAGTGACTGAACTGAACTGAACTGAGGCTTCTCTTTAAAGACCACCTAGAGAACCAGCTAAAGCTGAGAGTGGAAAACCCCTGCCCCAGGTGTCCATGCCAGGTGGTGCAGGAAGCCAGGGCTGGACCAGCCGCCACTGTCCCTCCAAATAGTCAGCGGGCCCTGAATAGTCAATGGGCTTTGCTCCCTTGGTCCAGGTTGTCTTAGAGATTAGCAGTCTCTCTCTAGATGCCCCCACTACAGGACCACTGGAGTCAGCTACGTGAGCACCTCTAAGTCAAGGTGGTGAGGAAGGGGGCTTTGTGTACAGACTAGGTAGGTTGGACCCCCATGACCCTGCTGGGTCAGAGGGAATGTTCTGGCTTAGTCACTGTTATGTCTGGAAGGAAAGGATTTCTTTTCTTTCAACTGAACTTCCCAGATGAAGTAAAGATGACTTTTTAACATTTTTTTCAGTATTATATTTTACTGCTTTGCTTCCTGTATTTCACAATTATTTAATCATTATTTAAATTAATCATGGCTATTGAGCTTAAAAATGCCTTGAGGCATTGCACAAGATGGGAATAATAATGATTTTTAAAATGGCAGTCAGCAACAAGAACCCTTAATAGCAACAGTATGATTGCACTTGAGAATACCCTCCTTTGACTCCCTTGCATTCATTGAAGAGATTACTGAGGGCAAAACCAACTGGAAAATTTTAATGAATCTGTAGCTCCTTATGAACTTTATTTAGAAGAAAATGAAAAATTCTATTTTTCAGCCTTGGGACAAGATTTCTGACTTGTAGGTTAATGAATGGACTATGTGTTTGAGTATTTCAGGGCATTTTTCTGACAAAGGAGTATATATTCTCAACTATTCCCAAAGAGGATTCCCAAAATGTTAGGTTTAGAGTCTACTTAATTTACAGGAAAGTTATCCCATCCAGTTCCTTTTATTCCCTTGATCATGTTAAAACTTGGTGGAAGACACATATGGGGGTGTTTTCCTATCTCCCTGTTCTGCCCACAAGTTACTCATCTCATCCTCTCTCTTCTTCCTCCTCCCCTTGTCACCCTCATCTGGAGAATATTTAAAACTAAATAAATCAATATTGAGTACCATGTGCCAGACATGGTGTTCAGAGTTGCGGATACAAGGTCATTCTGACAGAGCCCATGTTCCCAAGGAGCTTAGCGTCAGACGAAAGAAAAGAAGACACAAACAATCTGATGTGCCTAAGGCAGAATGCTGGAAGAGCCTTGCAAGTTGTTGCGAGAGATGTCAGTTTCCAATCACCAATACTAGCCTACATCAGAGACAAAAATCAAGGGAAAAGATACTCAAAGAACCTGATGACTGGGGTCTCGAGTGGTTTCTAGCTGTTTTGGCTGGCTGGAACTTAAGAATTAATGAAATAATAAGCAAAAACCAAAGAAGAAAAAAGATTTAATGAAATAAAATTCATATTTTATGGCAAGATGAGAAAAATTTGAACATAAAAATTTTCTCTGCCTGTTTGGGTCTCCTTCCTCCCGTTAGTGTGTGTTGTGCATGTGCGTTAACCAGACTTTCTCAGGAGGGCTTCCTTGGTGGCTTAGCCTTTCTCAGGAGGGCTTCATTGGTGGCTTAGCTGGTAAAGAATTTGCCTGCAACAAGGGAGACGTGGGTTTAACCCCTGGGTTGGGAAGATCCCCTGGAGAAGGGAACGGCTACCCACCTCAGTACACTTGCCTGAAAAATCCCATGGATGGATAGTCTGTGGGGTCACAAAGAGTCCAGACAGGACTGAGTGACTTCCACTTTCACTTTTCTTCAGTTCAGTTCAGGCACTCAGTCGTGTCCGACTCTTTGCGACCCCATGGACTGCAGCACACCAGGCCTCCTTGTCCATCACCAACTCCCGGAGTTTACTCGAACTCATGTCCATTGAGTCGGTGACACCACCCAACCATCTCATCCCCTGTCATCCCCTTCGCCTCCCATCTTCAATCTTTCCCAGCATCAGGGTCTTTTCTAATGAGTCAGTTCTTTGCATCAGGTAGCCAAATTATTAGAGTTTCAGCTTTAGCATCAGTACTTCCAATGAATATTCAGGATTGATTTCCTTTAGGATGGACTGGCTGGATCTCCTTGCAGTCCAAGGGACTCTCAAGAGTCTTCTCCAACACCACAGGTCAAAAGCATCAATTCTTCGGTGCTCAGCTTTCTTTATAGATCAATTCTTACATCCATACATAACTACTGGAAAAACCATAGCTTTGACTAGATGGACCTTTGTTGGCAAAATAATGTCTCTGCTCTTTAACATGCTGTCTAGGTCGGTCATAACTTTTCTTCCAAGGAGCAAGGGTCTTTTAATTTCATGGCTGCAATCACCATCTGCAGTGATTTTGGAGCCCACAAAAATAGTCTGTCACTGTTTCCATTGTTTCCCCATCTATTTGCCATGAAGTGATGGGATGAGACGCCATGATCTTAATTTTCTGAACACTGAGTTTTAAGCCAACTTTTTCACTCTCCTCTTTCACTTTCATCAAGAGGCTCTTTAGTTCTTCTTCACTTTCTGCCATAAGGGTGGTGTCATCTGCATATCTGAGGTTATTGATATTTCTCCTGGCAATCTTGATTCCAGCTTGTACTTCATCCAGCCCAGTATTTCTCATGATGTACTCTGAATATAAGTTAAATAAGCAGGGTGACAATATACAGCCTTGACGTACTCCTTTCCTGATTTGGAACCAGTCTGTTGTTCATCTCCAGTTCTAACTGTTGCTTCCTGACCTGCATACAGGTTTCTCAAGAGGCAGGTCAGGAGATCTGGCATTCCCATCTCTTTAAGAATTTTCCAGTTTGTTTTGATCCACACAGTCAACGGCTTTGGCATAGTCAGTAAAGCAGAAGTAGATTTTTTTTGGAACTCTGTTGCTTTTTCAATGATCCAGGAGATGTTGGCAATATAATCTCAAGCTCAAGAATACTGGAGTGGGTAGCCTATCCCTTCTCCTGGGGATCATCCCAAACCAGGAGTCAAATTGGGGTCTCCTGTATTTCAGGGGGATTCTTTACCAACTGAGCCACCAGGAAAGCTGCACTTTTCTTAAGAGATAACATTCTTTTTTAATCTCATCAAGAGTTTCAGCTCTTTTGGAAATAACCTTCTTTCTTAATCCTGTAGTTCCCTGGTGGCTCAGATGGTAAAGCATCTGTCTGCAGAGCAGAAAACCCAGGTTCGATCCCTGGGTTGGGAAGATCCCCTGGAGAAGGAAATGGCAGTCCACTCCAGTACTATTGCCCGGAAAATCCCACGGACAGAGGAGCCTGGTAGGCTACAGTCCATGGATTGCAGAGTCGGACAGGACTGAGCGACCTCACTTTCATTTTTCTTAATCCTGTAAGGGGCCAGGGTGACCCACAACCCATGACTTGCTTTAGAAGTGTAGATCTGGATTGTGTAAACTGTCAACAGTACATCATTCGATATGTAACCCTTTATCTCAAATACTTACTTATCTGTGCTTTGACCTCTAATGGCCAGGAACAGTTGAAATGCTGTCTCCTGGGTTATCACCGTAGGGTGGCTCAAATAAAATTTCCCATTTTTTAGATCAAAATCTTTCATTTCTTACTGCTGACATATTTTTTCATTAACAGTATCAATAACAATGTCAAGGATGAACTGTGTAACCTCGAGAGCAGTCTTAAATTCAGAGATAAAAAGCAAATGACCAGGAGGAAGGCTGGGAATGGGGAACTGGTATTTCACGGTCACAGAGTTTTGGTGGCAAGATGAAAAAGTTCTGCAGGCAAATAGCAGGGAGGGCTGTCCAACAATGCGAATGCATTGAATGGCAATGAACCAAGCACATTAAAATGGTAAATTTTAGAGAATGTGTATCTTACCACAATTAATGAGAAGCAGTCTTGATTTTCCAGTGTGTGCTGTTTGCTACGCTAAGTCGCTTCAGTTGTGTGCGACTCTACAATCCCATGGACTGTACTGTCAGATTCCTCTGTCCATGGGATTCTCCAGGCAAGATTACTGGAGTGGGTTGCCATTTCCATCCTGCAGAGGATCTTCCTGACCCAGGGATTGAACCCATGTCTCCCGCAATGGCAGGTGAGTTCTTTACCACTAGTGCCACCTGGGAAGGCCTTTCTGTACATAGTTGACAAAAAAAGAGATGTTACTGGCACCGTCCTTAAGCTGGGTTGCTAAAGAAAATGAGTTTGCTGGACCCAGAGTTTCACAAACCGTGATGCACACCTGGTTCTTCCCTAGATGGTGTCCCTGCTCAAGCTGACACTCCCTTCCTTTCTTTCCTCTCGGACGTCCTCAGGTTTGAAAGGAGTCCTGAGCATCCCTGAGCGGAGCTGTGGTGCCTGGCAGCCTCCTCTGACACTTGGAGTGGCCACCAGCTACAGCCTCTCCTGCCTGCTCCCTGGGTCCCGGACAGCATCACATTTCCATCTCAGGCAGCCTGAAAAGTGAGCCGCTTGTGGGGAGAGTTACATGGGCTTCCTGGTCATCTCAGAACTTGATCTTGGTTATCACAAAGCCCCCACGCTCACTGGCAGCTGAGATTATCTAGAGTGCTATGCTTCCAGATTTGCCAGCCCACAGAGGGATCTGAAACTCCACATCAGCTTCCAGCTCCCACGTCTATCACTACCATACGGAGGTGATGCTTATCTTCACGATCCACCTTCAGGGTTCGTCACCCTCTGGTCTTCTTATGGCTTCTATGCACTGATGTATCAGGACCTGAGCTGCCTTGGAAGCATTCAAGGCGCTGATCGCTTCCTTCCCGACGACAGATGCAAGGGGCATCGTGCTGGGCTGGCCCTTCAGATGCACAGGGAAGCCTCTTCCCTTTATTCTGCAGAGCTGGAGGATGTCGCCTTCTTTCCTGCCCTTCATTGCTGCCGGCACAGGCCTGGGGGCTAGGACAACCTTCCCTTTGCTTTGCGGTCTCACTAACACCCTCAGTCACTGGGTCTTTAGGGCTTTCATCACTAAGCTTAGACAGAGACCAGTAGATCTTGGCCTAGGGCTCTAAACGAAGGGACATGATGATGTCACCCGCTTTTAAGAAGGAGGGCTGTGGTTTATATTGCTGTCTCCCAACTGGACTCTATCCTAGCAACACTTCCAGGTTGCTGCCCATAAGAGAGGGGAGAGGGGGGATCCACCAGCTGGAGTCCTCTGACCTGGAGAGGAATGCCCTTTAACATTCACCCTAAGATGCACCCCCACCCTGAGGTCAGCCCCTCCGGCTTTCCCATGGGTGTAGGAACTTCTCCCAGGCTCTCCTGGGCACCAGGCTGTTCTGCACAACCCTGAAAAGGTTGCTATTTATTTTTATTATATATAAAAATATATAACACATACTTATTTTCTGTCTCTGCCTTCCTAAATATTGCTGCTTCTGGACGCTGGGACATCTCATCTCTGCTCCTGGTCCCAAGTCCCTGAGATGACACAGGGGTTAGACTTTCCTCTGGTTGTCTGGACCGCTGGCAGCCCAGCCTCCTCGTCTGACCCTTTCTGGCATTCCGTGTGGTTGCTGGGTGCCCCACCCCCATCACTCTCTGTTTATCTCCAAGCTCTGCTGACACTTCGTCCCTCTTTGGGCTCCATGCTGACTTTATCCCTGGCCTAAGGGGTTCCTGACCATCACCACACAGGGCCCCATTTTGCCTCTCAAGCCTTTCTTTGGCCCCAAGAGGCCTCCCTCCCCTGAATTCCGCTTCAGATGCAGAGAAAGCTTCAGTTCATAGCTCAATGCCTCCCATTTTTGGCACCAGCTCCTCCTTAGGGTCTCATCTAACCCATGTGTCATCCCCTCACCCTACACAAAACCCCTTGGAAAGTAAGCAGTGTGTGTGTGTGCTAAGTCGCTCCAGTTGTGTCCAATTCTCTATGACCCCATGGACTGTAGCCTGCCAGGCTCCTCTGTCCATGGGGATTCTCTGAGCAAGAATACTAGAGTGGGTTGCCACGTGCTCCTCTAGGAGATCTTCCCGACACAGCGATCAAATAGGCATCTCCTGTGGCTCCTGTGTTGCAGATGGATCCTTTACCACTGAGCCACTCAGAAAGCCCAGAGTAAACAATACTTCAATCCAAAAGAAACTTGAATGCATTCAAGTCCTTTTATAGAAAGGACAAAGGGAATCACCTTGGCATACCTGCTGCCTGACAATTCCCAGTGCTTGCCCAGCAAAATTAACTTTCACTACCACTGATAGGGGCTTCTTGGTGGTGCAGACAGTAAGGAATCTGTTTGCAATGCAAGAAACCCCGGTTTGATCCCTGGGTCAGGAAGATCCCCTGGAGAAGGAAATGGCTACCCATTACAATATTCTTGCCCAGAGAATTCTATGGACAGAAGAGTCTGGTGGGCTACAGTTCATGGGGTTGCAAACAGTCAGACGCGACTGAGTGACTAACACGCACAAATACCACCTATCATCTACAGGTCTACTGAATTTGTTGAACCTCTCTCACTGTGGGTCAAGTAGAAACTGACTTTCTCATTATTTCACTGTATATTTTAAGGTGGAATGTTAATTATTCTACAGGAGCTATTTCATGGCAAGTATGAAATTCACTTGCTATTTCATTTTCCCCAAGTTTACACCACCAATATTCAAGGCTTACTGTGGTTACTGTCCTACAGCTGATGGGTCCTGACATGCTGGGGAATCCTCCATCTCTTGGTTATTATTATAGAGGAACACAGAAGGAAGCTATTTTCTTTGAGATTATTTATTTTCTAATCATCTTCATCCCACAGATATGGAAATAGAGGCCCAGAGATTTGCTTCTGAATCTCAGTAGATTAGACCTGGAAGATGAGCCAGTCATTCCACACTAGTTCTGTATCCAAGAGAAACAAACGCACAAGTCCACAGAAAGACTTGCTCAAGAAGGTTTCCCAGTGGCTTTATTCACCAATCAGAACCAGCACCCACCAACAGGATAGTGACTAAACAAACTATAGCTTACTTACATGATGGAAAATACCTCAAAACAAAGTACTGACACGTGCAACAACCTAGGGAAACTTTCAGTCCTTCGTTGGGGTTCTGGGTTGAATTTTGTCTTGCACACATTGCCTCCCACAGCCTCTAGAGCTGGGAGAAAGCACATTTCTGATGCTTAAGCCTCCGAGTCTGGGACACTTTGTTCCACCAGCCCTAGCAAAATGTTGGTGGCAACAGAGGTCTTAACAAGAAAGCGTATAAAATGTATGATTTTATCTACCTTGAGTTCTAGAACAGCTTAAACAAAACCATAGTGAAAACAGGGAATGACTAAGAAGGGCACAGAGGGAACTCTCTGGAGTGATGTTAAGGTTCTACAATTATCTTGATGGGGGTTTGGGTTACATGGGGGTATGCATTTATCAAAGCTCACTAAAAGGTGCACTTATGACTAGTGTTTCTCTACATGTAAAATTTCCTTCACATAAAAAGAACTACAAAAAAAAGCTGAATTCTAGGGGGTGATAGGCAGGCTTAAGTGTTAAGGATTGGCATGTACTGGTATTCACAATTTACTCTGAAATCCACAAAAAATGAAGATGGTTTGTTAGAGGGCTAGACCCATGAACAGAGATTTGATAAAGCAAATAGAGCAAAATGTTCACTGCTGAATTTAGGGAACGCATGGGGGTACTCAAACTACAAAGTTGCAAATTTTCAAAATAAAATATGGAAAACTGTTATCAGGTCCACCGTCTGATCTCATTCAGGGCACCACTTCCAGGCAGTACAACCTCATGACAGTTCTGCTAAGGATCTGAAAACCAGGTTAATGAGAGGGAACATTATGTTCTTTACAATGAAGAAGGTTTTCCTACTCCAGTCTATTTGTAAAACTAATTTGTCTGAATTCCTACTTAAAAAAAAACAGAATAGAGTGTGGATAGTACCAAAAGCTTTTTCTTGATTTCAGGGATGTCTTTTTTTTTTTTTTTAATTGAAACATCACTAATATACAATATTATATAAGTTACAGGTGTACAATATAGTGATTCATAATTTTTAAAGGTTATACTCCATTAATAGTTATTATAGAATGTTGACTATGTTCCCCATGTTATACAATATATCCTTCTAGCTTATTTTATACCTAATAGTTTGCACCACTTAATCCCCTGCCCCTATACTGCCCCCCTCCTTTTTCTCCCCACTGGTAATCACTAGTTTGTTCTCTGTGAGTCTGTTATCTTCCTTTCTGTTATCTTCACTAGTTTGCTGTATTTTTTAGATTCCTTATACAAGTGATATCATACAATATTTGTGTTTCTCTGTTTGATTTATTTCTCTTGGAATAATACCTTCTGAGTCCATCCTTGTTGTCGCAAACGGCAAAATTTTCCTTTTTTTTTTAATGAGGGAAGTTTATTCTTAATAATCCCCAAGGATAACTCAAACCAACAAACTACATACAAAATTCACATTTAGTGCTGAGTTCTCAAAAGGTGTGTCCTTGAGAGCCTTGTGTGGAGGTGTGGTATAGACAGAAGTTCCCCAAAGCATAAGCAGGTACTGAAACCTGATGGGCATACCAGGAGTAAAATCAGCACGGTGCTCCCCAAGACAGCAGTCAAATATGAGGAAGCGGCTCAGAGACAGTTACTCAAAAGAAAAGCTTCACACAAACAAGAAAAATGCCGCGCTTTCCTCTTTGAGTAAGCAAGGTAATTCACATACGTAAGTTTAGTTGTTCCTGTAGAATTAAAGAAGCTATTCCAGCACTCTAGCATTAAAGAAACAATGCAAATCAGTTTAACTCTTCAACAACCACGTGCCTTTTGTTGATGCCATTATCCACCTGTTTTGTTGGAGAGACACAGGAATAGGAAAAACGTAGTCCACAAGACAGTGAAAGAGACGAACGCAAGCAAAACGTTAGGACCCTCTCATCCTCTTTCCCCTCATTAAAAAAAGAGAAATGCAAGTGGAGGGAATAATCTTTCCTATATTAGAGATTGATGATACTGCTCACAGACATTCAGTGACTTACACATCACACTGCTATTTAAGGGGCAGAACGAGGGTTCTAACCTAAGCGTTCTGACTTTAGCCTCCATGAAAAAAAGACTGGTGTTTACAAAGCAACTCTGCCCCTCACAACTAAGGGAGGCTCCCAGGCCCTCTGTAGCCAAGCTGCCCAGTGTGAATCCTAATTTACCGGCCTAGTGACCTTGGGCAAATGATTTAACCACTGCTTCCGCAATGTTTTCTACAGAGTGTATAACAGCATTTATTTAATGGAGCCCCACATGAAGCGCCTGGCACGCTAACAGGCGGACTGTCCTTACTGTGTGCTGTTCATCCAGGGTGGCTATTTAAATTTAACTTTAGATGAGCTAAAAGTAAAAATTCGGTGCCTCAGTCTCATTGGCTACATTTCAAATGCTCAAAAGCCACATGCAGCCAAAAAGACACCTCTTCTTTTATAGTTTTTGGGGATGCAGCAAAATGGTTTGTCCTACAGGACCACGTGGAAATGCTCTCAAACTTAATTATCAGATGATCATACAAAATCCCTTACTTTACAGCTGAAACATCTCTCCAAAAGTCACCACCATGAGTAAAACTAGGTTTATGTTTGTCTCTTTCACCATCTTGTTGACTGCATTTTTCCTATTCCTGTGTCTCTCCTGCAAAAAGAGATGGATAACCTCATTAATAAAAGGCATTTGGTTGTTGAAGAGTTAAACTGATCTAGTGTTGATCCTAAACATTCTTACTGGTATCTGTGTCCAGCCTGTTTTTCTCAATGTGGTGCACATTCACCTAAAGCTAATAAATGACAAAGACTCTTGCTTGTGGTTGTCTTGTTGTTGTTCAGTGTCTGACTCTTTGCGACACCATGAACTGCAGCATACCAGGCTTCCCTGTCCTTCACTATCTCCCTGAGTTTGCTCAAACTCATGTCCATTAAGTCGTTGATGCCATCCAACCATCTCGTCCTCTGTCATCCCTTTCTCCTCCTGCTTTCTATCTTTCCAAGCATCAGGGTCTTTTCCAGAGAGTTGGTTCTTCGCATCAAGTGGCCAAAGTATTGGAGCTTCAGCTTCAATAAGGTTGCCTAATCCTCTCTCTATATATGCATTTTTTCATTTAAAAAGCTGTTAAGATCTATTCATCCCAAGTACTGCTAGAATTGAGATGATTAATAACAATTTACCTTTGGTTTGGGTTTTTCTGGTGGCTTAGTGGTAAAGAATCCACCTGTCAATACAGGAGACACTGGTTCAGTCCCTGGGTCAGGAAGATCCCCTGGAGAAGGAAATGGTAACCCATTCCAGTATTCTTGCCTGGGAAATCCTGTGGACAGAGGAGCCTGGTGGGCTACAGTCCATGGGGTCACAGAAGAGGTGGACATGACTTAGCGACTATACAACAGCAGCAACAAGCTTTGGGTTCAGGAAACATTCTCAAGCTAAGTCCTTCCTAACATCTCACTAGGGAGCCTGCTCTGGGAAAGGCAGGGAGACCAGACTGCTGGGGGGGCCTGAATAAAAAAAAGGTTGTGGTAAGCACTTCAACATCTGTTCTGACAACCTCTGCTCTTCAGGAATTCTGTCCTCATCTGTGAAGTTACAAAGGTAGCTGACAATATCTTCCAGATGGGAAGCAGATTTGAAAGCAAGCAATGAGATGCTGAAAGCAACCTAGGGGAGTATGAGAATGCTGCCCACAGCGTGGGGGTTGCAAATGTGCATAAAATCATTTACCTGCCAGAAAGCAGAGCTGTTTTGCAGTTCCACCTTGGGGACTGGGGAGAACCAAATTAAAACCTTCACTTTTTAATTTCATCCTAGAAAAAAAATGCCTTTCTTTCTGTGTTTTGGATACCAGCAGGGAAGTTAACTTTGTGTTGATCTTAAGCTCTCATTTAAACTTTATCATTATTCAGCTGTCCTGCCTTCCCTGTTTGAAGTGGGACATACAGAATTCACCTTGAAAAGAAGAGCACCATCTATAGGAACCACCCAAATCTTGCTGTGAAAAATACAGTAAGTCCCTTACACATGAACCTTTAAGTTGCAAACTTTCAAAGATGTGAATCTGTGTTCCGTCAGCATCAGGCATGAGTGAAACTGCAGCTTGCCCTCCTGTCTCCTATTGTTGATGATTCTTCAGCTCTTTCATCTCCCACTTCCTCTCCCTTTTCCAGTCAGTAACTCTTCTTGCCTGTTCACTTGTATGCCAGTTGTTATACTGTACTACTGTACTTTTCATGTTATTGTACTGTAAGATTTAAAATGTTTTATTTTTATGTTTGTTTTTATGATTATTTGTCCAAAAAGTATTATAAACTGATTACAGTACAGTACTCTATAGCTGATTGTGCTGGCTGAGTACCTAGGCAAACTGTTAGACTAGCTGAGTACCTAGGCTAACTCTGTTAAACACATTTGACTTACAAACATGCTCTTAGAACAGAACTCATCTGTATGTAGGGGACATGATGTAAATGATACAGTCACTAAATACAACGGAAAAATACTTATTTTCATAAAGGTGCAGACTGTGTTTTGGAAGAAATGTTAGACAACTTCCTGAAATGTGCGTACATATATGTATACATGTATACACACATTACCTGAACACACTCATAGATTCTCAAGTATCATACATTCTTGAGTATGGTATTTACAAAATTTTTCCCTGCTCATGCATGCAATGTTTGAAAATGAAAACCTGGTGAACTACTGGTTTATCTCCATTGCCAACAAGGGTTTATTAACTCAAAATCATGACAAAGTTTTAAAGAAATAGTAGAGCTATGGGTGAATTTTCTTCTGTTTTTTTTTTTTTTTCAAAATTTGGTTAATGAATTGTGGTCTATGTATAATTTTTCTACAGATAATAGATTTACACATTTAATCATGTAAACTCTCTTCTGAAACATTATCCAAAATAATTTTTTGGATACAACCCCTGTCTTCTGAGGCTGTAAATATTAATATTTACAGCTTCTATATTTATTATCTCAGCATGTTTGTTTAAAATATGACAGATCACTAATTAAGGCCACAGTCTTCTAAATCTTCAGTCTTTAAACCTAGCCCAATGTTACAATAAACAAAATCCAAACACAAAAGAATATACTGAAATTAACTTGGATATTTAAAAAGAGAGGCTTGTACATTTTCCCCCAAGTCTGTACCACTTCATTCAGCTCATACAGACTCAAACAGTTTGCATTATTAAATAATGCAATGCTTAACAAAGCAACTGCAGAAAAAATTCAGATAAGGACAAGTGATAAATGTGCAGAAAGCTCCATGAAATGAAAAGATAATCCTCAGAAGCATTTATGCTGATTGTGCTGCTTTTATTAACCACATCAGAATCCACTTATCTACCTCCAGAAAACATTTATTAACAATGTATTTTAAAGAAATTGGGTTCAAAATGATTAATAGATATACTTAACTGGTGAGCAAAGAAAATTTTTTGCATAAAAAGCAATTTTTAAGAGATGAGCACTGAGAAAGATTCATCCACATGCCTGTTAAGAAGATCACCATAATTTTGTTTTTCTTTATAAAGACTTTCTGCCCCCACCCCGCCCCTACCTTCAGGGTTAAGGGATATTCAGATCATTTGCTTCAGACAAGCAGAACTCATAGCCAAGAATTATATATTTTACACAGAAATGTGAAACTTTAATACTTTTAGAATTTCCTTTATGTGATTCTCTAACTTGTTCCATATAATATATGCCATATTTTTAATACTTACTAAAGTGATTCTTACAAAATGTCCACGTTTTACGGTAGAAGCAATAAAAATTTATTCTGATTTGTCACCTGTACAATCACTTTGTTGTCGTTCAGTCACTCAGTCGTGTCCGACTCTTTGCGACCCCATGGACCGCAGCACGCCAGCCTCCCGTCTCCTTCACCAGCAAGCAAGTTGAGCTTGCTCAAACTCATGTCCATTGAGTCGCTGATGTCATCCAACCATCTCGTCCTCTGTTGTCCCCTTCTTCTCCTGCCTTCAATCTTTCCCAGCATCAGGGTCTTTTCTAATGAGTCAGCTCTTCTCATCAGGTGGCCAAAGTATTGGAGCTTTAGCTTTAGCATCAGTCCTTCCAGTGAATATTCAGGATTGATTTACTTTAGGATAGACTGGTTGGATCTCCTTCAGAATGGACTGGTTGGATCTCCTTGCAGTCCAAGGGACTCTCAAGAGTCTTCTCCAACACCGTAGTTCAAAAGCATCAATTCTTCGGCACTCAGCTTTCTTCACAGTCCAACTCTCACATCCATACATGACCACAGGAAAAACCATAGCCTTGACTAGACAGAAGTTAGTCGGCAAAGTAATGTCTCTGCTTTTTAATACATTGTCTAGGTTTGTCATAGCTTTTCTTCCGAGGAGCAAGCATCTTTTAATTCCATGGCTGCAATCACCATCTGCATTGATTTTGGAGCCCAAGAAAATAAAGTCTGTCACTATCCCCATTGTTTCCCCATCTATGTGCCATGAATTGATGGGACTGAATGCCATGATCTAGTTTTTGAATGTTGAACTTTAAGCCAGCTTTTTCACTCCCCTCTTTCACCTTCATCAAGAGTCTCTTTAGTTCCTCTTTGCTTTCTGCCACAATTGCATTAGGATTTAATTATAAAATGACATGCTAACAATATGCCAGGTTATTTGAACATCTATTTAGGACCATGCTGACATTTCATGTATTTGTCAATGAACTCTTTGGTGATAAGTGCAAGGAAACTTGTGCAGGGCATCCAATCATTTCAAGGCTGCATTGACTCTGAAGTCAGCCCCAGGCAATGACAAGGGTGTTAGTCTTGGCTTTGGACAGACTTGAGTTTCACTTCTCACTGGCCATCTACCTTTTGGCAACTTAGCCACAAAGCCAGTTTCTTCATCCTTAAAATGCAAATGATCCTTCTAAGCTCATAGGGTTTGGTGAGGCTTCAAAAAAGTCACTGAATGTGTCACATTTAGCACCGTAGGTACCTGGTAAGTCCTCATTAACATGCACAGGAAAACCTAGCTGAAACCCCTGCAGCACAGGTTAGGCCTGGTGAGGCAATGGCATGCACACTGCTTGCAGATTCATACTGTACTGACATTGCTGACAAAGTTAGCAATGATGGGTGGAGCACAATGTCAGGGACCAGGAGGTCAGACACACCTGGGTTCATTCTGGCTTTATCCCTTACTCTCTGTGTGACATGCACAAATTCCTTCACCTCATCAAGCCTCAGTTTTCTCATCTGCAAAACAGGTATAACAGCAGCAACCTCTCAAGATTATAGTGATGATTATGGGAAAACCCATAGAAAGCACTACTATTAAACATTATCACTAGCTAAGTTTTTAGGAAATGTTGCCTATTATTATTAATTTTGTACCTTATTAATTTTCATTGTTAATGTGAAACTAAAGTGAGCTAAATTATTATGTGAAGGGACAGATTAGTAAAAGTTTGCTGACAAACTCTGTACTTCATTTTTTTTGAAGTCCCCATCTGTTTTTTATTAGAGCAGAGGACTTATAAATACTACTGTAGTCCTTAAGTTCAGGGTCTAAAACAATCTAACTTCTATTTCTTCAAAAATTCATTTCATTCTGTGTAGCTATCAATACCACTTTAAAGATGAGCAAAGATGTTCTCTGACCTGAGACACAAGGAACTACTGGAAACAACAAAATCCAACTGTAACAAACAAGAGAAGCATAAGTATACATAGACTACATGGTAGATAAATAACAGAAAAATAAGTCAATAACATCTAACTTCTATTTCTTCAAAAATTCATTTCATTCTGTGTAGCTATCAATACCACTTTAAAGATGAGCAAAGATGTTCTCTGACCTGAGACACAAGGAACTACTGGAAACAACAAAATCCAACTGTAACAAACAAGAGAAGCATAAGTATACATAGACTACATGGTAGATAAATAACAGAAAAATAAGTCAATAACATTAGTACCCGGAACGGCCCTGCAGATAGCAACAGTAGCTGTGGCAATGTAAGATGTGATTGCAGTTAATGAAAATATATCCTTGAGAGATTCTAACTCATCTTAGTACATCTTCAGCCTGAAAACAAACTTCACGTTTCCCCTTTTGCAGTTCTTCATTGGTTAACCACAGTATTTTGAGGGACTTTTCAGAAAGTCACAAGTTTCCTCTAGTGGGATGCAGTTTGCTCTAGCGCCTTTCATTGTCTCTTATCATCATTCTTTAAGTGCTGGAAGAAGAATCACTTATAATTTACCTGGACAGGAACTACACAGGAATATATAAGCATTTACCAAAAATGGCTGATGGAGGAATAAAAGCAGTAACCAATGTTCAATGTTTAGTAAAAGGATGTTCTAATTGAATGTCTTGACTTTGCTCTTACTTATCTACTTCTGGTAATTTACACATAATAAATATTACTGTGTCTTTTTGAAAATCTGGGGTACTTTAATCAAAATGTGGTACCGTATGAGAATGCTCCTGGAAAGTCAAACTATTTTCATTTCTGTGTGAGGATGAGACTGACATGGAAAACTAAAACAGATTTCTGTGGTATGTAGGTCACAGTCCAAATGAAGTTAGGTAAAGAGAAACCAGTTCTGTGAGAGGGTCTTTCATTAATTCAACAATTATTTCTATCTCAAGTACATGTCAGTCCCAGGAATTAAAAAATGATTAAGACAAATGCTTCACTAAGAAGTTTACAGTTTAGAACATAGACAGATGAGTGACTACGTTGTTGAATAAGATGTATAATAATTAGTTATGGCTGTCACACCGATATTTCTATTATCAAATATAATTACTTGTCCTATTAAACTAACTTAACAGCAGCCAGGAAAAGGTTTTATCTAGCTTTTACCAGCACATATAACCTATACCTCTTAAACTACACATCTATTCATCTTAAATCTAAACAAAATCTACACAACTTAAACTTCAGTAACTGCCTTGATGTTAAGTCTCATCAGGACTTCCCCGGTGGCTCAGATGGTAAAGCATCTGCCTTCAGTGCGGGAGACCTGGGTTCAATCCCTGGGTTGGGAAGATCTCTGGAGAAGGAAATGGCAACCCACTCCAGTATTCTTGCCTGGAAAATCCCATGGATGGAGAAGCCTGTTTGGCTACAGTCCATGGGGTCGCAAAGAATAGGACACGACTGAGTGACTTCACTTTCACTTTCAAGTCTCATCACTTCTCAGAGATTTGTTGTTTAGTCATTAAGTCCTGTCAGACGCGTTTGTGACCCCAGGGACTGTAGCCCACCAGTCCCCCCGTCCATGGAATTTTCCAGGCAATACTAGTTCAGTTCAGTTCAGTTGCTCAGTCGTGTCCGACTCTTTGCGACCCCATGAATCGCAGCACGCCAGGCCTCCCTGTCCATCACCATCTCCCGGAGTTCACTCAGACTCAGGTCCATCAAGTCCGTGATGCCATCCAGCCATCTCATCCTCGGTCGTCCCCTTCTCCTCCTGCCCCCAATTCCTCCCAGCATCAGAGTCTTTTCCAATGAGTCAACTCTTCGCATGAGGTGGCCAAAGTACTGGAGTTTCAGCTTTAGCATCACTCCTTCCAAAGAAATCCCAGGGTTGATCTCCTTCAGAATGGACTGGTTGAATCTCCTTGCAGTCCAAGGGACTCTCAAGAGTCTTCTCCAACACCACAGTTCAAAAGCATCGATTCTTCGGCGCTCAGCTTTCTTCACAGTCCAACTTTCACATCCATACATGACCACAGGAAAAACCATAGCCTTGACTAGGCGGACCTTAGTCGGCAAAGTAATGTCTCTGCTTTTGAATATACTATCCAGGTTGGTCATAACTTTTCTTCCAAGGAGTAAGCGTCTTTTAATTTCATGGCTGCAATACTAGAGTGGGTTGCTATTTCCCTCTCCAAGGGATCTTCCCGACCCAGGGATCAAACCTGCATATGTCTCCTGCATTGGCAGGCAGATTCTTTATCACTGAACCACCCGCGACGTCCCTTAAGGAGACTTAAGCTAACATAAAAAGCCTCCAAATATATATATAATCCAATTAGGATATTTAGCCCACTTTTTAGAGTCTAAAGGCCTTTACTATCTAGTGATTAAAAAGACATCACAGCTAAAGACCCCAAGCCACCTAATTTTAAAAATTGTTAAAATTAATTTTAAAAAACAAAGTTAACAGTTTATAAAGCTATGACAATTCATTGTCGTTTTGAAATTTATTATTTTTAACTTAGATATATTTAAATATTTTAATCAAATGGACAGTTGGTTTTGTGGTTTTAAAGTATTTTTTAATTTTTGTTTCGTTTTGTTTCTAATCTCTCACAATGCCTTTTTAGTCACATGGGCGATTTCCATAGAATGAGTCAGCAACAAAACATCCGGGCAGAAAGTCAGTCTTGCTTAAATATTGTACCTTGCATATTTCAGGATTTTTAAAGAATTTTGTTCAAATATTTGTTCTAACAACAGGTTTCCAAGACATGTGAACTGTGACATATTGGGGATTTAAGATAAAGGCCTTTGAAAGGGAGACAATAATAGAACCTTAGCTTGAAGAGAAAGATACTAACCTTTATAGACAGTATGAACTGCAGTTGCGCAAAGTAAATTAACACATACACTTTCACACAGCCTCAGACATCTGCATTTATGATTGGGAAATGAAGGAAAATTTACAATGATTCTCTTTGAGTGGGGGACTTATAAGTGATTTTCTTTTCTTTCAGGTTTTTTTTTTAATGGTACTTTTTTAAATTAGGAAAGAAAAAAAAAAATCTTTCTTTAAAAAAAAAAAAAAGGTACTCCAAAAAGGCAGATCTCTAAATCATTCTTTAGTGTAATTACTTGGTTCAATTATTAGTATACTACACTTCTGTAGAAAATTAACATCTTCAAATGTCTTTAAAAAGATTCTAGAACTACAGTCTTAGCGAATTCATTTAAACAACATTGAGATTGTAGCTTTAACATTCATTAGAATCCTTTGACTTTACAGTAAAAATGAGAAGAAACTGAATTCTTCAAGCCATCTGCTGAATTACAAAGTGTTCTGGACAGTAAAATACTTGTAATTCCCAAGGGACTGTGGATCAAAGCTGGCAGCCCCTGCATTTGTGAATGGGAACACATTTCAGTTCCTCTCAACCCCCTGGGTGGCCTCCGGCTCTGCTATCTGATGTTTATAGTTTTAAGTGGTGGATTTTATTAGGATGCTCCTTGGGCCTGAGAACCAATCTGGTCCCCAACAACATTTTCCTCTGACTTTACAGCAGCATATTTCATTCCATCTGCTGCTTCCAGAAATCCTTTTCCCTCCACTTAGAGTAGAGCGTGAGAATGCATCCTTTATGGCATTCACTATTCCTTCCGAGAACAGAGACACACACCTTATACAATACATACTACACACACCCACACGCACACAGACACACAGAGACATCCCATATGCCACACAAACACAGACCCTACCACACCCGAGAACATCTCCCTGGACCCCCAGCCTGTCAGGGGTTGGTAAGGGGGCAGCTAAGACAGTCCTTATCATAGCAGATGCTGATGTTCTCAACAGGACTTCCAAAACACATAAAAACCTCATCTCTCTTCAGTATCAATTTTTTCTAAGTACAACTTAATTTAAAACAACTATTACTGCACAGATGATAAAACCAACACTGCTATTCCTTTATAAACAATATAAAATGATCAGGATAATTTAAAAAATTTCCCATTCTTAAATTTTGAATACATTTATTGTTACTGTGCCTATTCAAAACAATACAGAATTTAAACAAGGATAAAACATTCTCAGAGAGGATATCATCTGACTTAAAACCAAATGACATGGAAAGAGTAGCAGTAAAGGCAGTAATTTGTGAAATGAATTAAATATAGCATAATACTAGTTTCATTTAAAGCTGGCATGAATGGCGGGGGGTGACTTCTGAAAAGAAGAGTGATTGGGAAATCAAGTATTGTTGATTTTTTAAAACTCTCATATGACCCCAAGATTTTTCTTTTAAACAAACTCAGCTGTCAGACTCTTAGGCAGTTGGTTTTCAAAACCAGGATAGACAGATAAAGGCTTTAATTGTTGAGCAGTTCCCTGGAGAAGAGAAACCATCATTACTGAGCCTTTGGGTCACACTCTCATTCACACGGTATCTTAAAACCATCTTCGCTTGCAGACACACACTGTGACTTACATCCTTTGCCCTCACTTGGCCTGACATCATCTTTGCAGACACACACTGTGACTTACATCCTTTGCCCTCACTTGGCCTGACATCATCTTTGCCAGGGAAGCCAAAGCCCCAGCTCTCCGCACCATGTGATTCCTCAAGAGAAACCAGAAGAGCTTATTGATTTAACATCTACTGAGACCTGAAGCCTTCTCCTCGCCCCTGACTCAGCCAGTTAGGCCACTCGGGACAGCAAGCTACCCTTACTCCTGACCTCCAAGAGCTCCTGGTGCTGACCTGAGCAGTGATCTCACCTAGAGGGCAGTCAAGAAGGCCAGATGCAACCCTAAGGTGACTGTCACGGATAACACTGTACTATTGTACTATATAAGGGCCATATGCTATCAGAGCAGCATTTAAAACGTCCTCACTAAAGAAAAACAATTTTCCTTGGATCATAGAGAAAGGGAATTCCAGGAAAACATCTACTTTTGCTTCATTGACTACACTAAAGCCTTTGACTATGTGGATCACAACAAAGTGTGGAAAATTCTTAAAGAACTGGAAATATCAGAACACCTTACTTGTCTCCTGAGAAACCCATATGCAGGTCAAGAAGCGACCATTAGAACTGGATATGGAACAAATGACTGGTTCAAAATTGGGAAAGGAGTACAACAAGACTGTATACTGTCATCCTGCTTATTTAACTTATATGCAGAGTACATCATGTGAAATACTGGACTGGATGAATCCCAAGCCGGAATCAAGATGCCCAGGAGAAATATCAATAACTTCAGATTTGGTTACCAGGTGTCAATAGTGGTAAAGAACCCTTCTACTAGTGTAGTAGATGGAAGAGACATGGGTTCGATCCCTGGGGCGGGAAGATCCCCTGGAGTAGGAAATGGTAACCCGCTCCAGTATTCTTGCCTGGGAAACCCCACGGACAGAGAAGACTGGTAATCTACAGTCCGTGGGGTTGCAGAGAGCTGGACACTTGGACAACTAACACTTTCACTTTTTCAGATGTGCAGATGACACTACCCTAACGGCATAAAGCAAAGAAGAACTAAAGAGCCTCTTGATGAAGGTGAAAGAGGAGAATGAGAAAGCTGGCTTAAAACTCAACATTCAAAAAACAAAGATTGTGGCATCTGATCCCATCACTTCATGGCAAATAAAAGAGGAAAAAGTGGGAGCAGTGACAGATTTTCTTTTGTTGGGATCCAAAATCACAGTGGATGGTGACTGCAGCCATGAAATTAAAAGACGCTTGCTCCTTGGCAAAAAAGCTAAGGCAAATCTAGACAGCATATTAAAAAGCAGAGACGAGACTTTGCCAACAAAGTTCTGTCTAGTCAAAGCTATGGCTTTTCCTGTAGTCATGTATGGATGTGAGAGTTGGATCACAAAGAGGGCTGAGCACCAAAGAATTGATGCTTTTGAACTGTGGTGTTGAAGACACTTGAGAGTCCCTTGGACTGCAAGGATATTAAACCAATCAATCTTAAAGGAAATCAACCCTGAATACTCATTGGAAGGACTAATGCTGAAGCTCCAACAATTTGGTCACCTAATGTGAAGAGCTGACTCACTGGAAAAGACACTGATGCTGGGAAAGATTGAAGGCAAAAGAGGTGGGCAGAGGATGAGATGGTTAGAGAGCATCACCGACTTAATGGACATGAATTTGAGCAAACTCCAGGAGACAGTGAAGGACAAGGGAACCTGACATGCTGCAGTCCATAAGGTCACAAAGTGTCAGACACAACTGAACAACAATATTATATATGCCTGTGTCTCCGGTGGCTCAGCTGGTAAAGAAGCTGCCTGCCGATGCACGAGACGCAAGAGACATGGGTTTGATCCCTGGGTGGGGAAGATCTCCTAGAGCAGGAAATGGTAATCCACTCCAGTATTCTTGCCTGGGAAAATTCATGGACAGAGAAGCCTGGTGGGCTACAGTCCATGGGGTAACAAAGAGTTGGACGTGACTGAGCACACATGCACACACTGGCACAGGTATACATATATGCAGACACACACACACACTAACGGGAAGAATCTTTTTACAATGCTTATCAAATCACCATGATATCCACTTTAAATATCTTAAAATTTTGTCAATTACATCTCAGTAAAGCTTTAAAAATCCATTTATATGAGTTCTGCCTCATTTGGGAAGGAAGGAAAGCTGAGAGGTACTGCAACTGATTGAATTAAACAAAATCTGTCATTTTAGTTTTTTTTTATTAGAGTAAAACATCTACTGTAGAAATTTTAGAAAATTGATGAGCAAAAGGGAAACAAAAATGACTAAGATGCAATTTTTTATGGAAAGATAACCACCACTGGCTTTTGATTTATATATCTAACCCTTTCCTTCCCTATACATACAAATATATTTAGCTGCCTTAATAGTATGTCTTCGGCAAAAGACATTTACTATATCATCATCTATTTTATAAAAAATAATACACACTTTATCTAATAATTTTGTAAGGAATTGGTGAAGCTAATTTACGGCTCTGGAAATACACTAAGATATCCTGAATTATGTCAGTTATGTCCCTATCATACAAAGGGAAATAAAACTCTAAAGGACTATGTATTTAAATTAACTAAGGCAAGACTATAACCTTGCTTAGAAAAGAAAATCATATTTATAGATAGTACTACATTAAAAAAGATTATATAGTGGACATCAAAGGAGACCTTCACACATAAGAACTCCACGTTAGGATCAACTGAACCCTGTAGGTTATTCTGAGTATCTATAATTTACAATATAAAATGCAGATTCATGCCAGTGTATGCCAAAACCAATAGAGTACTGTAAAGTAAAATAAAGTAAAATGGACTCTCTAAATAAATAAATAAATAAATAAAATAAAATGCTGATTCCATATAAGAACCAGTTTCAAATTTATAGGACCTTTTTTAACCACACTCAAAAGCTAGGACTTATAATTTTAAGTCAATATAGAAAACAAATTAATTTCATGTCAACACTAGAAGTGAACACCAAGATAACTCTAAGAACACTGGTGATTCAGCATGTTCACAAGCAACTCTCTGCTGTTTTCTGCTTGAAGCTGCTAAGGGAACAATAATCCAGGGTCAGGTAAACCCAGGAAAGGGGGGCTAATGGAAGAGTCATTTGTAAACCATGGTGACAGCACAACAGGGGCCATTTCAAAGGGATTAGCCTGGGGCTAGAANCTCTAAGAACACTGGTGATTCAGCATGTTCACAAGCAACTCTCTGCTGTTTTCTGCTTGAAGCTGCTAAGGGAACAATAATCCAGGGTCAGGTAAACCCAGGAAAGGGGGGCTAATGGAAGAGTCATTTGTAAGCCATGGTGACAGCACAACAGGGGCCATTTCAAAGGGATTAGCCTGGGGCTAGAAGCACAGAGGTCGTGGAAAGAAAACAAAGTGTCATCCGTTCATTTACATTACATAATCTCTAGAAGCTAAGAGCTGATGAAGTTTTAAACCCAGAAGTGGGATTTCTGGATCATATGGTGGTCCTATTTTTAAATTTTTGAGGAACATCCAATACTGTTTCCCATAGTGGCTATACCAACTTAACATTCCTACCAACAGTGAACAAAGATTCCCTTTTCTCCACATCCTCACCAACGTTTATCCTTTTGATGACAGCCATTCCAACAGGTGTGAAGTGATAGCTCACTGTGCTTTGGATTAGTGATGTTGAGTGTCTTTTCATCCACCTGTTAGTCATTTGTATGTCTTCTCTGGAAAAACGTCAACTCAGTTCTTCTGCCCATTTTCTAATCAGATGGTTTGGGGGTTTTGCTATTGAGTTATATGAGTTGCTTATATATTTTGGATATTAATCTTCCATCAGATATGCAAGTATTTTCTTACATTCCATAGGTTGCCTTTTCATTTTGTTGGTGATTTCCTTTGCTACACAGAAGCTTTTTAGTTTGATGAAGTTCCACTTGTTTATTTTTGCATTAGTGCCAAATTCAAAAAATCATCACCAAGACTGATATCAAGGTGTTTACCCCCTATACTTTCTTCTAGAAGTTATATTCAAGTCTTTAATCCATTTTGAGTTATTGATAGGATTATTTTGACTTATTGATAGGATTGATTAGGTGTCTGGTTTCATCCTTGTGCATGTGGATATCCTATTTCCAAACACTATTTATTGAAGAGACTGTCCTTTCCCCCTTGTAATGTCTTGTCTCCTTTTTTGAAAATTGACTATAAACATGTGGGTTTGTTTCTCGACTCTCTATTCCAGTCCATTGATTTATGTATCTGTTTTATGTCAATACCACACTGTTTTGACTACTATAGCTTTACAATATTATTTAAAATCAGGAAGTGTTTATGCCTTAATCGTCTGAATAATATGTCTTCTCGAAAAGTATCCTTCATATTAATAAATCCATTTGCACAAATCAAGTCAATTATAGAAAACAAATCAAGGATGAATACAACACAAGCAAGAACACAATTTTAAAATAATGGTCTCCAAAAAAAAAGGGTTATTTCATGTGTTCACGATATATCCACTTACAAGAATACGGAATATGCCTAAAGTTGTTATTGCTGTTCCTTGGGTTAGAGATGAATCAAAACTAAGGCATCCTATACAACTCAAAGTCTGTGTAAAGTAAGCATTACAGAGTATCTGCAAGAGGATCAACATTATGTTAAGGGGCTTAGAAGCTTTGAGTAAATGTCCAATAGAGTATTCCAGCCCTCAGGAGCAAAGACTGGGAGTGGCAAAAAACTGTCAATTAAAAAACTTCTAAACCAAACTAATTGGAACAGCATTGTAGGAATAAAACAAAAACCAAAAACAGTTGTCAAAATAAGCCATCTGTATTTTGCCACATGTGTGGTTCATAGTTTTGTGTACATTTACTGCTAAATAGGCTATAGTTTTCCCTAAGAACTCAGAGCAATTTGAAAAGAAAATTTCTCCTAAGAAATTGGGACAATAACCCCCACCTGATCATAGTGGTGGTCAATACCACCCATGAAAAGTGCTTTAAAAACTGTAAAGCACTATGCAAACATACATTTAAATACGGTTTGGGGATAGGGAGTTGAGAAGGTTGTGAACACAACTGGTTAAAGATTAATTTTTCCAGTCATAAAAGGCTCTCTGATAATCCAAGTTTCCTCACTAGTCCTTCAGGTAGCAAGTTGCCTAATGCACTTTAGACTTTCGCTCAGGAACCCAACTCTGCTCCCCTGAGCCCCGCTCTGCTCTCCCTGCCCACCTGGGCACAGTGCACTCTGGGCTGGCCGGCCTCTGTTCCTAAGGGCACCTCTCCACCTGTCTGAAGCCACCTGGAACACACAGCCGCCTCTCTTCCTGACTCCTCCCATTCCTCGAAGGCTCTTCTGGAACAAGGCCCAACAGGTGCAGGCAAAACTGCAGCACAACTGCAGGAGGGCTCAGGCTTCCGGAGGATTCGACAAAAATGGGCAGGCAAGTCCAGGCTGCCCTGGTGGTGCCACACACCCTGGCTAGGAACAGGGCTGCCCAGGTGACCACATGTTCCCTTCCTGAAAACACATCTGCTCACAGTCTAGACACTCAACCTGGCCTTGTCTCTAGCAGCTTTAAGTTTACAACACTGTCCTGGTGTCCAGGCCCAGCAATGCATAGTTCTCTCTCAGCAGCTGCCTCTGAACTAGCTTCCCCCAAAACACACCCTGGCTAGGAACAGGGCTGCCCAGGTGACCACATGTTCCCTTCCTGAAAACACATCTGCTCACAGTCTAGACACTCAACCTGGCCTTGTCTCTAGCAGCTTTAAGTTTACAACACTGTCCTGGTGTCCAGGCCCAGCAATGCATAGTTCTCTCTCAGCAGCTGCCTCTGAACTAGCTTCCCCCAAATACCATTATTTTATGGACAAGTTTTTTACTTTATGTGTAGACATATATACATACACGTATATGTACACACAATTTTACAATGTGTGTGCATACACACACACAGGCGTGCTTAGTTTTTTAAACCCAGGCTTTAATTAATTATCTCTTCCCATTTTCTCCTATCTACTTTTAGCACCTCCCTTTTACTCCATTCAGAGAATAAAAATATTCCACACCCTTCTGGCTATGTCTCATCGTAGTGGAAATAAAAGAAACCCATAGTTGAACTGTAGCAGCATAGGCCACTTATTTTAAAATGCATTGAAAATGAGGTAGACTGATGGATAGATATAGGATAGAGGAAATAAAGCAAAATGTTAGCAAATGCAGAATCTCAGTGGCAGGCATATTAGTGTTTACTGCATAGCAAATTTCTCCGCATATTCCATTGACTGTTTTGCATATTTTAAATTTATCATAATAACATGTTGGGAAAAAAGGGGTAGAAGTGGAGGGATAAGATTGCTTTTTTCTTAAAGCATCAGAGCGCTTGGTTATGGACACCTGGCTCTGTCTATTCAACAGTTTCAACATTTATTCATTGTCTCGCATTTTCAGATTTTTATAGGGGGCATGAAAAGTGCTGTCAAAACAAAAATTGCTCCACTATAATAATATAAACAGGATAAACGTAATACATTTCAATTCTCAAAGTTTACACAGCATAGGGTAATGGCACAATATGCCAAGCCCAATGATATAAACCAGAGATGAAAGACTTTTTTCTATAAAGCGCTAGATAGTAAGTATTTAAGGGTTCCAATCTCTGCCACAACACAACTCTATAGCATAAGAGCAGCAGCAGACCAAATGTAAAACAATGGGTGAGGCCGTGTCCCAATGAAACTTTATGTGTGGATACTGAAATCTGAACCTCAAATAATTCTTACACGTCACAAAGTATTATCTCCTCTCGATTTTTTTCCAATCATTTAAAAACAGGTAAGCCATTCTTGGGCTTCCCTGGTGGCTCAGAGGATAAAGCGTCTGCCTGCAAAGTAGGAGACCTGGGTTCGATCTCTGGTTTGGGAAGATCCCCTGGAGAAGGAAATGGCAACCCACTCCAGTATTCTTGCCTGGAGAATCCCATGGACAGAGGAGCCTGGCGGGCTACAGTCCACGGGGTCGCAAAGAGTCGGACACAACTGAGCGACTTCACAAACAAGCCATTCTTAGCCTGTGAGCTAGACAAAAAGGCATTCGGCCAGACTTGGCTTTAGAGTCATTTTTTGTGATCCGATGTAAACCACAGGACCTTGGTCCAGTCTGGCCCCAGTTATAAATGGCACATAAGGGCTCATAAATAGGAGAAGATCAAAGGGTGTCATTAATTCCCACATGGCCCATCACAGCATAAACACCAGTTTAGTAATATGTTGTTAAGATGATGATGCCTCAAAAAAAAGTAAAATGGAGAGCCAGGAATGCTCTCGCCACTACAGATTATGGAGCAAATGCCCAGGGACACACGAGGAAACCGCAGAAGTAAGAGAGCCCCAGGATTTCTCTGAACTGATACCATCTCTCAGGCACCCTCCTCTTTCTCTCTCCCATAGTCTCCGATATACTGAGAACACTCCAGCAAGCCAGAGTAAACAATAATAGCAAAATTTTCAACAACTAGCTTTTTAAACTATGCTGCTGCTAAGTCGCTTCAGTCGTGCCCAACTCTGTGCGACCCCATAGATGGCAGCCCACCAGGCTCCCCCGGCTCTGGGATTCTCCAGGCAAGAATACTGGAGTGGGTTGCCATTTCCTCCTCCAATGCATGAAAGTAAAAAGTCAAAGTGAAGTCGCTCAGTTGTGTCCGACTCTTCACGACCCCATGGACTGCAGCCTACCAGGCTCCTCCGTCCATGGGATTTTCCAGGCAAGAGTACTGGAGTAGGGTGCCATTTTAAACTATACGTAATATCTAATCCCTGAATGAAATCCTTAAGGATCCCATGCCTTCTGCCAGAGAGGGAGTGGCTTTTCCTTAGCATTAAAAGAAAGTGATGACTTTTTTTCTACCTGTCTACCCGTCCTGCTGGGTCACTAATCTCACAAAGGTTTGCACTGGCCTGAAACACACCGGTCTCTGCTGTCTGGTGACCAGGCTCTCACCCTGGCCTTTCCCTCTCACAGTTCACAAAGCCTTCAGATAATCTCATCTCACGACCCTTCTTTTTGCTGTTTATTCTGTTTGCCCCAATTACTGTACAAAGGAAAACATGCTCAGTAAAGAAAATGCAGGAAATTTCAAAGGAAACAAAAATCAGGCTAGTTTTCAAATATTGCTTCTTCTTTGAACAACCAGGTGGTGGCCCAGTAATGCAGTTCAGTGGCTGATGGCAACGGGAACAGGGCAGCCCCTCACTCGGAGGGGATGCCGGTGCACAAGCAGGCTTGCGAACAAGCCACCCTCCCCANGACTGCAGCCTACCAGGCTCCTCCGTCCATGGGATTTTCCAGGCAAGAGTACTGGAGTAGGGTGCCATTTTAAACTATACGTAATATCTAATCCCTGAATGAAATCCTTAAGGATCCCATGCCTTCTGCCAGAGAGGGAGTGGCTTTTCCTTAGCATTAAAAGAAAGTGATGACTTTTTTTCTACCTGTCTACCCGTCCTGCTGGGTCACTAATCTCACAAAGGTTTGCACTGGCCTGAAACACACCGGTCTCTGCTGTCTGGTGACCAGGCTCTCACCCTGGCCTTTCCCTCTCACAGTTCACAAAGCCTTCAGATAATCTCATCTCACGACCCTTCTTTTTGCTGTTTATTCTGTTTGCCCCAATTACTGTACAAAGGAAAACATGCTCAGTAAAGAAAATGCAGGAAATTTCAAAGGAAACAAAAATCAGGCTAGTTTTCAAATATTGCTTCTTCTTTGAACAACCAGGTGGTGGCCCAGTAATGCAGTTCAGTGGCTGATGGCAACGGGAACAGGGCAGCCCCTCACTCGGAGGGGATGCCGGTGCACAAGCAGGCTTGCGAACAAGCCACCCTCCCCAGTGGGGTGCACACATTGCAAGGTCACTGTGCCCAACACAGAACCATCAGACCATTTTTTTCCCCTAAAAATGTCTGACTCCTCTCTTTCCTCCGAGCCCCATCTTTTGCATAAATCCACCTCTTTCTAGCTTTCTTTCTCACTCTTCCGCTCTCTTTCCTCCCTCTCCATCTCCTTTGAAAGAAAGGGTTAGATAGATAGCTACTTTAAAGTATATCCATGCCTCTACTCGACTTTCCAAAGGGTAAGCATTTCCTAAATTCATCAGTCTCTATTTTTAAAAGGCTTGATGCTAATTCTTGGCTCACAGCTGCTCCATCCCCCGGGGAAGGAAATTACTTAAAAACCTCCTTTGAAGGGGAGAACTGCATGAATATGAACAGGCCAACGGTCTGGCCCCAATGACTATCTTTGTTCCAAGGAGCCTGACCTTCAAAAGGGCCTCTTAGGGATTGCCTGATGTCCTTTCCCACCCGTCTGAGAAGGCTCCCCACTGTGTGTCCTTTCCATGTAGCAACACTCAACCCCTGAATCCAGGGTGTCCCCAAATGCCAGAATTCCACTGGAAAGTCGTGTCTAGAAATTTAAATTAAATAACATGCTTATCTTTTTAAGAGCTGTACTAATATTCCTCAGAGGAAAACTGTTTTGGAGTTTTCTAAGAAATAACAGTGGATAAAAGAACTTTTCAGCCATTATTAAAACTAAAAGGGAGGGCACACAGCTGCCTATTAACTGTCTCTGCCAACTTCAAAATGGGTCCAGAAAAGAAGAACTATTATCTGACCCTCAGAGAGACCAAGGTAGTCAATGGATGGTAGTCAGTGTGCTGAATATAAACTATACCTATGAAACAAACTTGAAATCAACCTGCAAACTTAACATCAAGCTGCCTTCCAAAAAACTAAAGGCATGAACTGAAAACACGACCTATGTTGGTAACGCAAGGGTCTCTGAGGTTGATGCTAAAGGTCAAAAGAGGTCTCAACTGCTTCTTCCAGATCTCTGGCAACTGCACAAAAACGACAGTGTCAATATTCAGTTATTCCTCACATTCTGGAAAATGCTACTTTTCTGTGGCCTAAGTTATGGTGAATGGAAGAATAACAACAAAACACAAAAGAAACCATATAGGTTCTTGTTGAGGAAAACAAGAGGGCGAGGTTTTTCTTAATTCTAAATAGGGATGGAAGCAGGGAGCTTAAAAATTAATGACAGCACTGCAATAAGAAGTTATGGACATTCTTTCATTTAATGCACACAGATCTCTAAGGCAGTTCTTAGGATTTTATTTTGCAGATGAGGAAGAAGGGGTTCTGAGAAGCAAAGGAGGCATCACATACTCTACCACCTCACGTATTCTCATAAAACTCTAAATTTAAAGGGCCAGAGGCAACAAGGAATAAATTTACAGCAAGAGACCAGATCCCAGCGCAAGGAGGAGATCTGCCCTGCACTAAGAGGCAGGTGACCAGGACTCCTCCTCCTCCTAGGCTCTCTTGGTCCAGCCTGAGCCTCCTAAGGGTCACAGCTTCCTCACTCCAGGCAGCCTCAAAGCAGTCAGTTATCCTCCCCCCCAAAAAAGGGATGTGGACTGCAGCCCATGTAGTGTTAAAGCTTGGTCTCCCTCAGTGCAATCTGGGCCTTCCCACCAGTTTGGCAGGCAAGAATGAAAGCAAACAACTACGCCTTCATGCATATGTTCACACCATCACTTTTTATTGAGCACCTATTATGTGTCAGGTGGATAATGTTCTAGATACCTAGGATAAAAGAGACAGAAAAAAACAAAACAAAACACATGCTTAACTTTAAAACATTGACCCAATGGCCATGAGTTTGAACAAACTCCAGGAGATAGTGAGGGAGGGACAGGGAAGCCTGGCGTGCTGCAGACCGTGGGGTCGCAAAGAGTCAGACACAACTGAACGACTGAACAACAACTTACAACAATACAGCTAAGGTTGTATTAGTAGCATGCTAGAAAGTGCTAAGTGCTGGGGGAGATCTAGGGCAGAAAAATGGGGGGTGTTGTGGGGTAAGAAGTGAGTGTAATAGGGTAGTAAAGTTCCACTTCACTGAGACAGTTACACTTGACCAAACACTGAAGAAGGTGAGGACGGACATGTGACTCTTGGGGAGAAGGGCATCCCCGGAAGAGGGAACAGACATCACATCTGTACGATAAGCTTAAGTGGACAGAGCATTCACATGTTGCTGAAGTACTCATAAGAATGATGAACGCAAAGCAGCATTCACTCTCAGGATTTTAGCCTTACACGGTGCATTCCTATATGTCACCAGCATTCTCTGTACAAAGGTGGCTTAATATATCTATGTATGGAATTCAAACTACCAATGCATATGGGCATATGAAATAATGCGGGCTGAGCAGAGCACTGGGAATGCTTCTGAAATTTCACTTTCCACCTCAAAGTCCCTAGAACACAGCAGCCAAGGAGGACTCATGGCTTCTGTATTCCAGTCGGCAAATGATCATTTCGAGATAAGACCTCAGCCAAAAGACCTCTGCATGTCCTAGGATTTTCTCCTGGCTTACCATGGCGTGCTATCAAAGGAGAAGTGTTGATATTTTAAATGTCACTCATAAGAAAAGGAGGATGTGAAATAACCATCTGAGGTAAGTCCCAGTAATTCAGCCACTGACAGCTCAAAAAAAAAAAAAAGCTCAGTATTCGGAAATGGTCCAAAAAATCCCACGAGGTTTGTGTTCTGAAAGACAGTATTGCATGCGCATCTACATAGGGGATTTTCAAAGGCTCTGGAGATCTTTGGCTAGACAGCCTTCCTCATAGGCCTGGATTCAGAAAGCATCAGAGAAGTTTCCTGGGAAGTTCCCAAGGGGAGCAAGCCGTACCTGCACTCTGTGAGGCAGGGAGGGCCATCCCAGGCTTGTTCCACAACAGAGTATGCCCCCTACCCACCATGCCTGGTGATCAGTGATGGCAGCAGGGACCTCCCCACGGTACCGAGCTGTCACTTCTGGACTTGCAGATGTAAAGCCAAGGATGTGCTGTGCTCTGAGAGGGTGACATCAGTGTCAGAGACCCAGGAGGCCCGTCCCCTCCAAGCCCTTCATTCTGGCAAAGAGGAACTAGAGAGCAGGTGATCCACCCAAGGACACACAAGTCAAGTCAAAAGATGAGTTTCCTCACTTCGTCTCTTGGATTTTTTTTGGTCTCTGGGAGATCAACATCTAGAGAGGCAGATGTGCATGCTCAGTCGCCAAGTTGTGTCTGGCTCTTTGAGACCCCCGTGGATTATAGCCCGTCCGGCTCCTCTGTCCATGGGATTTTGCAGGCAAGAACACTGCAGTGGACTGCCATTTCCTCCTCTAGGGAATCTTCCAAACCCAGCGATGGAACTCCCGTCTCCTGCATTAGAAGGTGGATTCTTTACCACCGAGCCACCTGGAAAGCCCAGAGAGGCAGAGAGTTGCCCCCAAATGAAACACCCCATCCGTGAAGTATGCAGACCCCAGCTCTCCTCACTGGAGTGTGTAGCGCATGTAGCCGGCTACCAGCCTTTGCTTTCATGGAATGTTTGTGGAATTCTATTCCCATCAGCTAAGTAAGTACAGAGGACTAATGTCAACTTTGACCCTCCACCTTCAGGCGTCCACTTTCACAGGCTGCCTGAGGCCAGTGTGTTCTGTTCAGGGGGTTCTTCTCATCTGCTCTTCCTTGGCCCCACTGCCAGGAGTCTTCCCTGTTCTAATGGGAAGAAATCCTGTCGAACTAGCCTCCAACTGTCTTTGAAGCAGAAATCAGCATATGGAGATGGTTTAGTCTGGGTTCTGAGTTTTCAGAGAAATGCTTTTTATAACATTTCAAACTGGCCTCAACATCAAAGAAGGCATGTCACCCACAAGAGCGAGCAGCAGAAAACAATTAAGGATAGCTGAAGGGTGAGAAGGCAACTAGATTTGGGCACGGTGACAAGACCACACCACTATCACCTCAAAGGACCATCCACGGCACAGTTTCACAAGGGTGCCTTGGAGGATGCTGCTCAAAAAGCTTTGCCTTCAAAAAAGATGCCAAACATACTAGGTTAGTACCACAACAATTCTCTAAAAGCTTCCCACCCATAGCAAATAGAGTCAAAGTGCTAATATTAGAAAAACTCAGGTGTCCCTCAGTTGGTAAATGGATACGCTGTGGTGTATTCATATGACAAGACACTACTCAGCAATAAAAGGAATGAACCAAGATATCACCAGTGTGAATGAATGTCAAATGCATTATGCTAGCCAGACTTAAAAGGTATATATGCTATGATTCTATTTCTATACCATTCTCGAAAAGGAGAGACTAGAGGAACAGAAAACTGATAGTGGTCAGATGCTGAGGACACGGGGAGTGCTAACTATAAGAGGCGCAAGGAAATTTGGGAGGGATTACAAAACTGCTGTATCTCTCAATTGCAGCAGTGGCTACATGACAATATGGATTTGTTAAAACTCATAACATTGTACAATATAAAGTACAATATTACTACACACCAACTATGTCTAAAAAAAAAAAAAAAGCCAACAAAAGAATCTAGTAGTAACCAGGAAGAAGTGCAAAACCCAATAAAGAACTTAAATATTTGCTGTTTCTAGGTAAGTTCCATTTTAATATTTAAAAACAAACTTACATGTCTCTGTACATTGGTGGCTCAATTGACTGGCCGTGCCCTTCAGAACAACTGACTTCTCACCCATGGTAGGAGCAACAGGGGCAGGTAATTAAGTTCCTCAAACATTCAAGCATTCAGTACATGCCAAGCATAGGGAGAGGAGCTGGGCAAAGGAGAGATGTCCCAGACCGGGCCTTAGAGAGCTCACAGGGGAAGGGATGAAAGGAAAACACATGTTTTCTGGACATGGACCAGAAGCCCCCAATGTGGATGTGGCTGCTTCGACACAAGAAATACCACAGGGGTTTTTTCCAAAGTTCAAACTGTGTCATTCATTTATTCAACTCATTTTTGAGCTGCACGCAGTGAAAAACAGAGATGGAGAAAGTCCTAGAACTCACCCTCATTCATAGAAAAGACATGTCCTTCCAGCCCAGTTGCTTCCATGGGCCACCCACAGATTTCCATGGGATAAGATGGGACCCTGGGAAGACTGCAGGGCACATCATTCAAACAGTCAGATGTGAATGTCCATGGCTGGTGTCCTCTGGAATACTGTGAGGAGGTGGTTCCGGCAGGGAACCCACCCCAGCTCCACCTGCAGGCTTCCGAGAAAGACACAAGTTCAAGAGGCCAGGTCTGTGCTTTCCAGCTTTTCTCTCCCACCTCATGGACCATGCAGAAAGGATCTATGTGCTGCCTGCAGCCTGAGATAACCAGCCTCAGGACTCCATTGCCCTTAGCCCATGCCCAGCTACCCTGAGGGTGAGGAGACCAATGACACACGGCCCAGTCCACCTGGAACATGAAGGGTGCTCCTTGACCCTCCGCTCAAGGAGCCTGGGAGGACAGATCCAGAACGGTATCTGCCAGTGGGTCTGGAGACCTGGGAAACTGAGTTCTTCCATTATGGCACCTCTTGCCTACTTGGTACCTTCAGGAGAATTAGAAACAGGTACCCCCTCTTCCAGAAAGATGCCACTGAGCATCAGCTGGACTTCAGCCCTGACCTCACTGCTCCCTAGCCTGCTGCAGAGCCTCTGGCAGGACACAAACCGCAAGCCGTGCAGGACAGCCTTACCTAAGAGGCAGTTCTGTCCTGTGTGCTGCACCTAACCTACCTACCTGTCATCAGGGAGACTCTTTCAGCAAATTCAACGTACTGACCAGCATGCCTGCGATTTTTTTTGAGGATAGCAACCATAAATACCTAGGTGCTCATGTTTCCTAGAACGAGACTTCGTCGGTCTAGGTCAGGCTTCATTTCTGAAACCTCCCCCGCCCCAGCTCACATGGACTGCTCAAAGTGGCTCCTGCTGCTGCTCCCCTAGAGCTGGGGGCATCCAGCTGGCCCTCAAACCACGTTTGATGACCGACTGGCAATCAAGGAGCTCACTGTCAGGAACAAGTCCACTTGGAGCCACAGTTCACACTTTATACCCAAAGGAATTGCAAATGGGTCACAGCATTTAAACGTGAGTAATAAGACTCCCCTAGTGGCACAGTGGGTGGGAACCCACCTGCCAAGGCAGAGGACATGGGTTTGATCCCTGGTCTGGGAAGATCCCACTTGGTGCAGCACAGCTAAGCTCGTACGCCACACTACTGGGTCCAAGCTCTAGAGCCCAGGAGCTATGACTACCGAGCCCAAGTGCTACATTATTGAAGCCCACACACCCTAGGGCCCAGAGGCCACAACTAGTGAGTCCTCATGCTGTGGATGCTGAACCCCATGCACCTAGAGCCTGTGCCCCACAATAAAAGAGGACACCGCCCTCAGAAGTCCACGCACTGCAACCAGAGAGCAGCCCCTGCTCACCAGGACTAGAGAAAGGCCATGCAAAGCAGCGAAGAGCCAGGGCAGCCAAAGAGAAGAAATGAATAAATCAGATAAGTAATAGATCAGACCATAAAGAGTATGGGAAGAAATGATATGAAATACTTTCAATAAACTCAAAGTGAGCAGAGACTTGCTAAATGTGATATACCATCTAAAAAAGATGAGAAATTGTTGGTAAATTCAACTACTTTAAAAAAATAGCATGATGAAAATGTTCTGGAGCTAGATTGTGGTGTATAACCAGTGTGAATGTACTTAATATCACTAACCTGTACATTTAAAAATGCTATGTTTCATTTTATGTATATTTGACATAATACAGAAAAACATACATATATGGGAAAGAGACCAGAAACAAAGGCAAAAGACAAAGGACAACCTAGAGAAAAGATGTGTAAATCATGCAACAGACATAAAGCAATTTTCAATATATAAAGAGTGCCTACAAATTAATAGAGGTCTACAATGCTATTGAAAAATGAGCAAATAGTATGAACTGAAAGTTCACAACAAAGACAAAGAGTTCTTAAACACATGAAGAGATGCTTATACTCATTCATATTCAAAAATTAAAGACAGAATCCCCTGGTGGTCCAGTGGTTAGGATTTGGCACTCTCACTACAGTGACCCAGGGTTCAGTCCCTGGCTGGGGAACTAAGACACTGCAAGCCACGTGGTGGAGCCAAAATAATAATAATAATAATAATAATGAAACCACACCTATCAAAGTAGCAAGTACCCAAAGTTCCAGAAGAGGGAGGAGAAAGTGGCTCTCTCAGTTGTACTGGGTTGCACTATGCTGTGCTTAGTCACTCAGTCATGTCTGACTCAGGGACCCCATGGACTGTAGCCCGCCAGGCTCCTCTGTCCATGGGATTCTCCAGGGAAGAATATTGGAGTGAGTAGCCTTTCCCTTCTACAGGGGCTCTTCCCAACCCAGGGATCGAGCCCAGGTCTCCTGCATTGTAGGCTGATTCTTTACCAGCTGAGTCACAGGGGAAGCCCATACTGGGTGGTAAACTGGTTTATTTTCTATAAAGAGCAGCCTGGAGGATATCTGTCAGACTAACAAATGCTCCCCTCTGACCCAGATATTTCACTTTTGGGAATTTATCCTACAGATAATTTCAACCTTTTATGTAAAAATTTTCATTACAGAATTATTTGTAATAAAAAACTGGAAACAAACTCTAAAAGTTCATAGATAGGGAGAGAGTTAAATAAGTTGTAGTAAACCCATAGAATAGTCATTTCTCTTTGTGCAGTAATGGGCTGATTTTCAAAATATGTTGTCAGGTGAAAAAAACCAAGTGTAGAACAATGCATATAACACGATCCCATCTTAGTAAACACATGAAAATATGTAAAAAGTTTTTTGACTGAAATATGCACAGGCTCCACCTGGAAGGATCCACAAGTAGCTGAGGAGCTGATGGCTGGAAGATGGAAGGAGGGACACGATTTGCCCTGTGCATCCTCTTTGACATCTGTGTCATGCGACAGGTATGACCTGTTCCATTTCAGACAATGTGATCTCTCTCTTGTTCCCATCACTGCTTATCCACATTGAAGACTGATGACTAAGGAAGTCTCCACACTGATACACAAGAAGGCCACGTCGAAGATGAGGCAGAGAACTGTCGGGCCTGATAAAGCGGGAAGAAAGGGAAACAGAAGGAAATGCTGTCCTCTCTCCTCTTCCTGTGTCCCTGCTCGAATGCTAACCTCCCCCCAGAAGGCAGGGCTCTGTCAGCCAGCTCTGATGGTGGAGACAGTTTCTGCTGTCTCTTCTTTCTGGAGCTTCCTCACTGCCCACCAAGGACCTTGTCCTCATGGAGTCCCACAAACTGGCTCCAGGTCCCAGCTTTGAAATCTCATTCATCCCTGTGAACAACATGTCCTCCAAGCACACATTTGGCACCATCCTTGGGACTGGGCTCAACAGTGAGTAAGACAGGCAAGCACTTGCCTTTTCAGACCTTAACAATGGAACTGGGAAATGCTCTAGATGACCAGTGCTACTCACAAGAGCCCGCTGCTCATTTTGTAGGAATTTTGTGAACTGCTGGTTGAACACAGCCACTGTTAAAGAATGCAGAATCCAACAATGTATACCAATCCCAACAATGACACCAAGAGCTGAAAACACAGCACTACCATAATCAGCAGTGCTGAAGGTAAAAGGGGTTCAATTTACTAAATATAATTTGTACAAGGGTGAGAAACAGTCTAACAGTAGATCACATGTCAGATTCAGGGACAATCAATTTATCAGGAAAAGAATTAGCAGATGGACAAGAACTAGCATTTGTCAAAACATCATCAAGCATAGGTTTGTCAAAAATTAACAAATGCATTCTGGCTATATACTGGCTATATGGAATTTATAATAATGAATATCGATATTTTGTATTATTTGTCAATTGTTATATATCCTTTACATCAGTAAGATTTACAATAAATGTATGTATGGTGTATATATATATATATCCATGTGTATATTATATATATGTATATTTACATGTAATTATATATATACATACACATATTTCAATTCACTGTGAACTGACCTATGCTACCTGTAGCCTAACTTTTCTAAACTCTAGTTTCTCAAACTGAAAAAGAAACAAACAAAAAAAACACTTTCCACCTACCTTCAAGGGTCAAAAAAGAAACTCTAAGTTATAAAGTTGAACCCTAATTGTTTCCAACATCCTAGTTTTTCCCATCTCTCAGTGGCTGATTTTTAAATATACACTCCCCACAACTGTCCCCTTGTCTTTGGCTTTCGAGCAGCTGTCTTCTTGCCTGTAACCTCTTTTTTATCACAGGAAGAAATGCTACCTGAGAAACAAAAGCTTCTCTGCCCTGGAAACTGCTCTGGTTCCAGGTGTCCCTGTCTTCCAGAGCAGGGGTCCCCCATGCTGGCAGTCCCCTCTCTTGCTCCCTGAGTGAGGAGGCTAATTGACATCTTGTCGTAAGGCTGGCAACGTGCCCAAATCCTCCGCAGCAGAAACCCATTTTCTCATCAATCCGTTTACACGATTCCACCGGAGCCCTGTTTCTCCTCTCCGGGTACAACTCCAAGCACTTCCTAGAGAACTAATTATAAACCAGAATTAAACCCTATCTTTTTAGAACACATGATACACCTTTCTACTTGCACTAGAATCAATTAAAATTTGGTGGAGAAGAAGTCAATTCTATATTCAGACCTCTTTTTTCCTTTTTGAAGTCCCAGTTTTCCAGCATGGTAAAAAAATAGCAAACTTGACGGGACTGACTGACAGCAGGGAGACCGCCAATTGCAGAGAGGTTTAACATCAAGTCCCATGGGTTTTCACTTTTAAATTGCAAATATTCTAGGGCAAACAGTTGTGCTGTAGAGGCTCCATTCACAGACTCAGCACACACGTGGGCTGCTTTCTCTAAGAGCCAGACAAGCTGTGACACAGGCACATTAGTGCCTGGTGCCTATCAGCTCTGATACCTGCTTTCCCTTCAGTAACTGATATGGGGTCAACCACAGCTTACTCCCACTAGGCTTAACCATGCTTTAAAAAAAAAAAAAAAAAAAAGACAATGAGAATAGGTTACTCGATTAAAAAAGAAAAGTACCACCAGATTTGGAGGAAATTATCAGGATGCCATGATGGAAAGGATATAGTCATTCTGTCCATACCCTACTCTCCAACGAGCCACTGACACTGGGGCCCACTCTTCCCAGGGGTATTCCAAGGATGAAAACATACTATGCTTCTTAAGGAAGTTTTTAGTGATGACTTAGCCCCCTTTCAGAGAAGGCAATGGCACCCCACTCCAGTACTCTTGCCTGGAAAATCCCATGGATGGAGGAGCCTGGTGGGCTGCAGTCCATGGGGTCGTGAAGAGTTGGACATGACTTAGCGACTTCAACTTTTCACTTTCATGTTTTGGAGAAGGAAATGGCAACCCACTCCAGTGTTCTTGCCTGGAGAATCCCAGGGACGGGGGAGCCTGGTGGGCTGCCGTCTATGGGGTTGCACAGAGTCAGACACGACTGAAGTGACGCAGCAGCAGCAGCAGCAGTAGCCCCCTTTAAAATTCATAGGACTACAGTGCAGTCGGGCATTTCAGAATTCTGTTGATTATGGGCAATGAAGGGAACTGATCACCAAACAACAGGTACTTCTGGAGTACTTTCTCTGCACAAGATGCTGGGAACAAAAGAACTATGACAACTTAAGTGGCTTACAATACAGGGAAGAAACACACACAGAAGAAAGCCTCTTGATGAAAGTCAAAGAGGAGAGTGAAAAAGTTGGCTTAAAGCTCAACATTCAGAAAACTAAGATCATGGCATCTGGTCCCATCACTTCACGGCAAATAGATGTGGAAACAGTGACAGACTTTATTTTTGGGGGCTCCAAAATCACTGCAGATGGTGACTGCAGCCATGAAATTAAAAGACACTTGCTTCTTGAAAGAAAAGTTATGACCAACCTAGACAGCATATTAAAAAAGCAGAGACATGACTTTGTCAACAAAGGTCTGTCTGGTCAAAGCTATGGCTTTTCCAGCAGTCATGTATGGATGTGAGAGTTGGACTATAAAAAAAGCTGAGCGCCGAAGAATTGATGCTTTTGAACTGTGGTGTTGGAGAAGACTCTTGAGAGTCCCTTGGACTGCAAGGATATCCAAACTGTTCATCCTAAAGGAAATCAGTACTGAGTATTCATTGGAAGGACTGATGTTGAAACTGAAACTCCAATACCTTGGCCACCTGATGGGAAGAACTGACTCATTTGAAAAGACCCTGATGCTGGGAAAGATTGAGGGCAGGAGGAGAAGGGGACAACAGAGGATGAGATGGTTGGATGGCATCACTGACTCAATGGACATGAGTTTGAGTAGGCTCCGGGAGTTGGTGATGGACAGGGAGGCTTGGCGTGCTGCAGTCCATGGGGTCACAAAGAGTCGGCATGACTGAGCGACTAAACTGAACTGAACACACACAGGGACAGCCAGCGATGCAACATGNAATGGACATGAGTTTGAGTAGGCTCCGGGAGTTGGTGATGGACAGGGAGGCTTGGCGTGCTGCAGTCCATGGGGTCACAAAGAGTCGGCATGACTGAGCGACTGAACTGAACTGAACACACACAGGGACAGCCAGCGATGCAACATGGAGGGTCTAAATGCTGGATGACTGTGCCAAAGAGGAAATACCCAAGCATTTGCAAGAGGAAGGAACACTTTGCAAGGGCACGGTCAAGAGTGACTTCCTGGGACAAATGGAATGGAGACCCAGTATTCAGAGTAGAGAGGTGGGTCCTACATGCTGACAGTACAGATTCTGAGCACCTGCACCAACAGAGGGGAACAGTTTCCATGACAAACCCAGTGCTATTTCCCAGCTGTCATTAGTGGATGTCCCTCTCCTCCATCTGTCCACACAGCCAGCGACCCCCAAATCTGTTCTTTGCTCTTCTCTGCCCAGCCAGAGGCTGCCCCACATCCTGCCCCACCCTGGCTCCCTGCAGGGGGTTAACAAGAGGCACTAGCAGGAAGGAGGATGGAGAGATTGGGATGGTGTTCTTCCCCGGAGTGGCATGTGCTAAAGGCCCTCCTGGGTTCCTGGGTGGTTCCAGCTCAGCCCTAGGTGATGTATCATCTTCCCAGACAGTGTGTACTTGGCCATTCTTCACTGTGACCATCAAGAGTGGACTCACATCCTGTCAGCCCCCTGAATGACCCATTTCCCTTCCCTACCATGCCCTCCCAATCAGCCTGGGTCCTTTCACATCCTCCACCACTGACAAGCTTCCTCGGGTAAACTCCACATAAGTGCCCCTTCCCCCAGGGAGCTGGGAGAGGGCAGAAAGCATTCTTCACACCTCCTGCCACATCTCAAGACCCAACCTTTCACCTTCAAAAGCCCCCTGCCAGAAGGAGGGGATATGGGAGGCAATAACTAAGCTCTGTGGGTTCCCCACAATCCCACAGCATGCAATGCCATCCAGCCTGCTGGAGAGGCTGGAACCGCACTGCAGGCTTAAGAGAATGTAAAGCGATTAAAAAGCAAGGAGTTGAGACGATCCCCTGGAGAATACCCAATCCAGTATTCTTGGCTGGAGAATTCCATGGACAGAGGACCATGGTGGGCTACAGTCCATGGGTCACAAAGAGTCGGACTCGACTGAGCAACTAACACACTTTTCTCTAGCTCTGACTAAAAATCGGAAATCAGTATTAAAAAGAAAACCACATTGCCATTCAGGTTAAAAACAGTCATGGAGACAGTAGCAGAAGGCCACCCTTGGGAGAGAGCAGAGTGGACCAAGAAAGAGCAGGCCATGATGGGGGCCCGGCTGAGCCATGACTCAGAGCAGCCTGCTCAGCAGGGAGGGAGAAGGCGGAAACTTCCATGTGGACCATGAGTGGCCGTCACCCTGGGTGAGCAACACCATGGAGTCTCTGCAGGTTTTACTCACTGTCTGTGTGCCACCCCATGCTGGGACACAACAGATCTGCCCACCGCAGGGACAACATAAAAACCAGACCACAACACCACCTGCCCCAGAATTCTGGCTCACACCATTGGTAGCCTGCTCTCTTCCTTCCCCAGCTCTAGACACCCAAGGCCAACACCTTCTTTCAGAGGCAGTTTCTTTGCTCACTGGGTGCAGGATCCTCCTTGCCTACCACCTGTTCCAACCCCTAGGTCCGTCTGTTAACACCTCCCTGTCTTGATCCTGTGGCCCAGTGGTTCTCAGTGGGCTGGGGTGGGGGTAGGGTGAAATGTTACTAGCATCCAGAGGGCAGAAGCCAGGGAGGCTGGCTTCCCACAACCACAAAGAATCATCTAGACCAAAATGTCACTAGTACTGAGGTTGAAAACTTTCAGTTTAAAGGCAGGAAACATGTATTGAACATGTCATACACCAGGCATTGCTCTGAATGTTTTAAAGTTCTTTGAACTTCCCCCTTCCGTGACAGTGGCAGAGGAATAGGCCACAAAGTAAGCCCATCACCCAATTCCCAGTCATCACTTAGCAATCTGGGGTGTCCAATGGTTGCCTCCACTATTTTAAACACATTATCCAAGGCCAATGTCTTTCTATACCTCAGTTTTCTCATCTGTAAAATGTGGGTTACAAAACTTACCGTCAGTCACTGGTCTAGAATGGGTTTCCAGTAAATCTTAGTCTCCTAGTCTCTTCCTTCATGTCTGAGTTCCAATTTGTTTCAGGGAATAAACAAGTAGACATACACAGACACACACACACATCCACTTGGGCACCTACCTGCTTATGTTTTTAGTCCCCAGAAAATCTGAATGAATGAGTGAATAAACAAACGAACCCTCAGTCAGAATGGCCTCTCTTTGCTGGAACTATAGAAACAGTTTTTCCTACTTGGTTTCTCTCACTTCTTATTTAGGTTTTCTATTATCATTGGTTATGTAAAGTCCGTCTGCCCCACTTGGAACTCGTTGAGATAAAAGCTTCTGCCACTAGCCAGTGCCCTACCATTGAGACATCAATCAGCCCTGGATGAATGAATACGTGATGGGCGGATATCACAGTTCACGTGACAGCTTTTGTTTAACGGGACATTTATGTTGCCTGTTTATAGTTAACATCGTCACTCCCTGATATTTCACCTCAACTCACCTTATAAGTCCAATTTCCAGGCATTCTTCTTTACAAATTTGTGAGCAACCAATGTTACTGTTACAAACTACAGATATCTCTACACAAGGGGCCCAAAGAATAAGGAAGCATCCTTTAAGAGTGGCCTCTTGTGAGGCCACCATATTCCTTGAACAAATGGGCTCCGAGTCCAGGGAACAAGAATGCACTCAAACGCCTAAGTGGGCATTCACTCCCAGCAGCTGGCAGAGCCTCACCATTAAGTAAATCCTAACAATTCAGCCTTTCAGCCACCAATCTAATAGGCTTTTCTTGGCACAGGAAACTCCGGCTTGGCCAAACACTCATTTTCACATCTTAAATCAGTACGTGTCAGAACTGAACGGAGGCTCAGACCTGCTGTACGTCTTGCCTTCTGCAGCAAGCTCATCTTGGAATGGAACTCACACACTCATTCAGACTCCTTCCCCCAGAAAGATCTGTAATAAAAATCAATGATTTGTTCATCGGATCAAATTCCTAGTCTCTTATTCAGTTGCTTAAGACAGTTTTTTTTTTTTTTTTTTTAAAAAGCAGCTAGAAAAGTGAAATTGACTTTTCAGGAAGCTACAGTACACCCCATTAAAACATGAATTTGTGTGCAGGCATACCTCAGGTCCTTAATAATGCCAGGATGACCATCCCCCGTGAGCATTTCTGAACAGCCCTCCCTCCGTTGTTGTACAGCTTTTAGCTATTCTGGCTTCCCCGAAAGCATGTCTTCCCATCTTGATATGAGCTCCTCCCTCCCTCTTCCCGCACTTTGGCAATGGGATGCCATAAGCCCCCTCTCTAGCAGCCCACTCTCAAATGCATGGCTAAATTCCTGGATAACTTGTTTCTCTGGAGTTCTGAGAATCACTGACCACACCACAGGGCACGCCAGCGAGGGAGCGCAGCCCGTAAGCTGAGCCCTGGGTCTGAGCCAGCTGAAACAGACAGCCAAGGCGGAGCACACAGAAGACATCAAGCTCGGCAGAATGAGCCCGCCCTGGGGGCTGAGCCAGACAGAGGAGCGAAGGCAGGAGGATGGAATTGAACCCACCTCTCCTCCACTTGCTCACTGGGTGCAGGATCCCGCCCCTCGGTGGCCAGGCCAGACCCTGGGTGGGGAGATGAGGAACTAACAGAAAAAGGAAGGCCCTTGAGACCCAGGAGCACGTTCGGTCTCTCCTGTTCTGTCTTAGCAAACAGCCAACCCTTCTTCAGCACTTTCTATGCTCCTGCTAGTGGGTCAAGCACCTTACACAGATCACATACATCGTCACAACTACCTTCTGAGGCAGTATGATTATTATACCAGTTTCACAGATGAGAAAACTGAGTCTCATAGAAGTCAATTGCTTTCCCCAAAGCTAATGCTTTGTTGAGTCAGGGATGTGGGTCAAAAGCTCTGATCTATATTATCATTTCTGAATATGTACGTTCATAGCTTCCCTGGGGGCTCAGACAGTATCTGCTGCAATGCGAGAGACCCAGGTTCAAGTCCTGGGTTGGGAAGATCCCGACTGCAGTTTTCTTGCCAGGAGAATTCCATGGACAGAGGACCCTGGTGGGNAAGCGAGATGATAAAGCTTCATCCTGGAAAATATTCCACTTGTTCAAATTCACTTTCTCTGCCAAACAATTGAATCAGCTGCCTGAAGCTGGTGAGGAGGCACATCTGACAGGTGTCCAAGTTTTGCAGTACTAAAAGGGTCACTGTAACTATCTTCTCTCTATTCCAAAGGCAGTGTGACTTACATGGCAAAGAAGTGCCTAGAACAGGGTCTTGAGCACTCTTTTTATGGATTTTTCACCAAATGGGATGACACGTGTGGACTCCACTCTGATGGTACAACGTGGGAAAAGAGACAGCAGGAGGAAAACAAGAGCAGAGTTGCCTTAGGTCAGGCAGGCCTTGCCCTGAGCACATGGTGCCACTACAATTATGGTCTGAAAAGAGGTGTAAGCTGGCCAGGGAAGGGGAAGGAAACAAACCTATTGTTATCCAAAGAAAGAGGAGCTCCTGAGGACATTTTGGTGGAAATTTCTGGCACTACGAACAGCAGTTCACGGGCTGATTCTCAACATCAAGTGGCAAAAACAACACTTAGAAAGACAATTTCTATATCCACATCTAAGGTATATAGCAGAAACCCTGGCAGCCTCTGGTTTCAGTTAACTGATTTATGCAGCAGTAACATAGTATTTTTAAGACAACAAATAACCTACTAATGTTTTTTTGATTTACCAAATTTCTAAGAACAGTTCCTCTGGGTATCAGGTGCAACTCAGCGTTTACAGCTTCAGCAGTTAGCTGTGAAAAGTCTATTCTTTACAGTATCCATACACCTACAGGGCCAATAGCTTTGTTTTTTTTAAAGGGAAGCAGTCTATTATATAATATTAGACTCAAAAGGTTGCAGCTTTTCAACACTCTTTCAGAGACACATATTTCTGCTGCTTACCCATAAACCACAGATGGCAAAAAAAAAAAAAGCTTTAAAGGAGGCAAAACAATTTAGAAAAACTTCTCAAAGTGGGGTGGAAACATCAGAGCAGAATCAGCACAACTACTGACTTCTTCTCCCCCAAGCCACTCCTTCCATGTGCCTACGTATCCCTGACACAATTCTGTCCCATCACCTGAGCTGAGTCTTATCTACCCTCCCACACATATAGCCTAGTCTAAGACAGCAGTATGAGTTGCTAGGCAGACACACAGACAGGCAGTTCCGAGGGAAATCTGACCCTCTTCATGATGGGACCAAAAAAGGTACTGATTACCTCTCCTATGGAAAATTCTACACTGGGAGGTGGACAAGAACATGGTGGACTGAAGTAAGGTCTCAAAAATCCTGACAATTTTTACAAGTTAAAAAGGGAAGGGGTGCGTGGTTCTGAAGGTAGATAACAATGAGTGATGGAAAAATGGAAATTAGCTCATTACTTATAAGTGAAAATTTACTATATCAACTGTCCTGAGATATTTAAAAACCAGTCCCACTCATCACATGATATCTGAGTAGGAATAATCAAAACAGTTTTGACTGAAAATGTGTCCTGCCAAAGTCCACACACAGAGCCAAATTTTCCAGCTGAAAACCATCAGGCTTATGAATATCAGCACCATCAATATAAACTTTTCAAACACCAGTGATCAGCAGTTCACAGCATTCATTTGTTCAAACATTATGTTCTTCATCCAAAGTTGAAGGTGTTTTTGAAGGGGGAAAAAACAACTTTCTACCCACCTCCTTCCCCTCCTGATGTCTCTGAACATAACATTATATTACTGAATAAAAATTCTCAAGCTCACAACTGAAATGTCGACAGGTAGGACACAAGGGAAAGATTCAGGGCCATTTCTCAGAGGTAAGCAACATTATACTTAAATGATCACACTGTGGTCTGTAAGCCACACGAGCGCTTAACGTCACCTCCAAAAGACAGGAATGATAAATAAGAGTCACTAAGGATCACACCTGTCAGCTATCACAAGAGATTAGTTACCAGCACATGACTGGTTTTGTTTTGTTTTGACCTAGGGTTGAAAATGAGACCAGTGATTTTAGGTTATGGGTTTGGGCAAGCTCCGGGAGCTGGTGATGGACAGGGAAGCCTGGCGTGCTTCCTGGCAACCCCAGGGAAGCCCGTGGGGTTGCAGAGAGTCAGAGACAATGAGCAACTGAACTGAACTGAACAGAACATTAAACCTAGAAAGGGGATATGGCACTTTCTGTTTTACCTAAGAAAGATGTACTAGTTAGACAGTCATTTTTGTTAGATGATGTAAAAAAACCAAAGATCAATCACTTTTTCCTCTACTCTCTCCTAACTGCGTATTTAAAGGAATTCATTTAAAATATGAACAAAGTAATAATTGTATTTATTATAAAAAATTATACTACCATATAATCTCCTTCAATGCTGAGGGATGATGCATTCTGTTGTGATAACTTATCACAACAAACCAATGCAAAACAATCAGGTGTCACTTTCCACATAAAGATTTAAACAATCATACCCCAACCTTAAACCAGACAGACTAGTGATGGTTAATGAAATGAGAAGCTGTCACTTATAGGGTGGCCTATTAGGTAGAGCCACAACTCTCACATATTCCAAGACTCAAAGGTTAAATAATAATGAAAGTGTTCTGTGAACTTTCTAAAAGGCTAAATTATTAACTTTGAGACTTGGGTAAAACTACAGCAGGTTCTAGCGCCATTCATAACCATGGGGCACAAGCCATTTGGAAAAGGCAAGAATGTTGCGTGTGTTGTCAAGTGCCCGTGAGTGTTCTGAACGCCAAGGGTCAACCTCTGCGTGGGGTGAAAGTGAAAACCCACCACGAAATGGTTACTGGTTACTCCTGACCACTCTGTCCAAGCAGGTATTAAGACAGATGGGCATTAGATGGCTACCTAAACCACTTCTCTTAAATATCAACGTTTCCTGGCTTCCGAAAAAAAGATAATCGCCAAATCCTAAGTAGTATGAAGAATATAATGAAAACAGTCCTGCTCAGGAGTCCAGGTCCATCTCTTGCTACCTACCAACCAGCTGCCTCAAGAAATGAAACAAGAAGAAAGAACTCACTGACTGCTCAGCTTCTTCTAAGGTCTAATTGTCCAAGGGTCTTGGGCTGCCCTTCACCAACAAAAGCTCCTCCCCTCCCCTCTATCGGTAGATAGCTTTCTTTGTCTCCTGATCAGAAATAAGTTTTTACACTAAAATCAAGTTTTATTTCATGCATATGAAATGCAAGATTAGGTTAGGTTAGGTACACAAAGCAATTGACTAGAATTAAAGGTGAAAGTTCATAACACATTCCCCGGCAGGGTGTCCCAGAAGTCAGACAACACAATCTTGACCTTGAGGTTCACCTCTCATCTCCCTACCACAGCATCTCTGAAGCCTCTCCCTTCCACCCCTCTCCTCAATGCACACACACACACACTCACACACTAATGCCTCAAGGAAATGCACTCTGCACTTCAGAGGTTACAAATTTGCTGGGAGATCAGAGGATATGTCTGACAATGGCACCTCTTCTGACATAATACCGTATTTGCAATTACTGAAACTAATCTGAGCATCCATCTCTGTAAGCTTATTGTGTTTTTCACGGCTTTACAGGGGTGAGCCAATGCTATGGGGCTTTTAGGTTTCTAAGCAGCTGGATGAGACACAAGCCTAGAGTAAAGAGCACAGAGGGGCCAAGAAATCTGCTTCAATGTTCCCTGGCTTCTCCATCAGTAAGCACCTCCATACCCTACATTCCTGGGGGATGCCCCACAGAAATTCAGTGAGCTGAATTTCTATGTTCCCAGGAGGTCCAGAGGCACATTCCACATTTTCAGTGCTGGCAAGCAAGCATTCAGCCCAAATGCCACTCAGCATTGTCACCACACCCTCCCTTCACATTCTAGAAGACTATTATTAGATCTCCCTGAAATGCACAGAATTTTTAAATCCCTGACTGTTATCTCTAATAGGTATATTTGAATTTTATCTCTCTTAAAGCTTGGCTGCCTTTCCCATCAAAGCAAACATCTGAGGGGACAAGAAAGCAGAAATGAAAACAGAAAACTCACAATCAACGAGGTCCTACAGGATGATCTCACTAGTCAACCCCACAAGCCTTTGAGCCCCACTTCCAAGGAGAAAACATGTTTGGAGGTCTCTCCTTCCACCCTCACCCCCGTCCCCCTGAGACTGCCAGTATTCTTAAGACTGATTTCTGCAGTTCACAGTAAATCAACTGAAAGATGTACTCAGACTGTCAGGTTTATTATCAATACAGCTCCTTATGTTGATTAAAATGCTCATGGATTTTATGCCAAAATGAGAATGTTTTACCTTTGAATTATTATCTTCCAGTGACCATTCAAACAAATGTAGAATATGTAAGGCTCCACTGTGTTTTGTCTAAAACTCATCTTGTGCTTAGAAATGTTGGCTGCTGTGCACATTACTGTTCAGCCAGAGAATGCAAAAGCAAAAGCAGCTCTTATTTTGATGAGCTGCAGTCTTTAATACCCTGTTTATCCCCACCAGTCATCACTTATTGAGGGTCACATACATGTAAATATATATGGGGTGTTCATGATGCTTTATGAATATTAATCCACTCATCCATTCAATCAGCAAGCATTTATTGAGCACCCAGTATCACACATCTAATTTGGCATAAGAGATACAAAGTGATGAGAAAGTCCAAGGCCACAACCTTGTGACAAGTTGTGGGGAAAGCAGATAATCGAACAAGTAATGAGTATGCACTGTGGTAAATGCTGTAATGAGGAAAAGAGGTTATTAAAAATAATATCTAGGGCAGTGACTATGTATCCGATGTTTACAGCCACTGCCTCCCAATTCTCACAACATCCTGCAAAGGTAGGTATCTTCCCACTTTCCGGTGCTAAACACTGCCTCTCCATCTGTGTCGGCATCCACATCATCGTTTGCATCTCAAATCCCCATTCTGGTCTCAATATTGTACCTGCAGGCCTGCATTAATTTATTCAGGCATCGATCAAATTTTTGCCCAGAATTATAAAGCACATTGTACACCTTGGGGAGAAAAGAGACCAGAACACACTCTAAAGGAACTTCCAAGTCGGCTACATGGAGTAATACAAGAACGTTAATAACACAAAGCAAAGATGGAGCATGGACTGGGCAGTCTGTGGTCACAATCAGTGGAGTGCTTCAGATAAGCCATTTGGCTTCTGAAAGGGAGAGATCATTGTGGAGAGATTTATTAAGGAGGTAGGACCAAGGTCTTAAGATCACATAAGGTCAGACTGGAAGAGAAACAAGGCCAGTCCTTAGGAAGGCAGTGTTCAGAGAGGTGCCCGGAAGGCTCACAGATGAGGCTCAGCCAAAGCCCGGGGTGAAACTGGAGCCTGATGGTGGGACAAGGCAGACTTCAGCTGCCCCAAGCGCCCGCTGATAAGAGATGCTAAGGCACCTGGGGCATTAAGATGACCCAGTGTAACAGCACATGCAGAAATCCACATTTGTAAGAACTCCTCCCAGAAACCACTACACATGAATGAAGCAGTTCTTCATTCCACCTCCTGGGATAAAGGCTGAGACCCAAAGGACCTCCTGGAGTCAAAAGAGGTCACCAAACAATACTCTAATGATGAAGTCCTTTTCACTGCAGGCGCTTGTCTCCACTTGACTTCAAGGCCAGAGCTGCATTATTCAGAATCAGAGTAGAGAGGCTGAGGGCCGTCAGCAATGGGTCTTCCTCACGGCCCTTTACCCACAGGCCCTTCCCCAAATTGGTAAACAGACACTGGAAAAAATATCGGATTGCAAACCAAGTTATTAGCGTGCCTGGAATACTCACGTCTCAACCAAGTTCTGCCGATGATATCTTTGTTTGTTTAACTCCTGACCGCTGATAAAATATTTTTACATGTCTTAGATTACTTGATACTCACAACAGTCATGAAATAAGCACTAGGCCTCTAATTTAATAGATGAAGATCCTGAAGGTCAGGGAGGATAAGTGACCTATTCAAAGTTATAAAGCTACTGAGCTATAGAGCCAATTTTGGATCAGACTGTCTGTCCAGTGGTCTGTCTGCTCTGTCACTACTGCAGATGATCATAATACTTCATAAAGTTTTTTAGACCTGACAAAGAGTTTTTATGGTAGTCCTGGCAGTATACACACTAATGTACACAGACACACACACATTCTCGCCCTTGTACATACAAACTCTGTTTTCATAAAAGTGACAATAGTAATAATCATAATACTATATTCTACTTGTTAAAAAACCCATCTTTCCTCCTCTAGCTATGGACTCTTCTCAGCTCATTTATAAGGTGAAGAAGAAGTGAAGTCACTTAGTCGTGTCCGACTCTTTGTGACCCTGTGGACTATAGCGTATTAGGCTCCTCCGTCCATGGGATTTTCCAGGCAAAAGTACTGGAGTGGGTTGCCATTTCCTTCTCCAGGGGATCTTCCCTATCCAGGGATCGAACCCGGGTCTCCTGCATTGTGGGCAGATGCTTTATCCTCTAAGCCACCAGGGAAGCCCTAAGATGAGTAGCTACTACTTAGATTACTGCTAAAGATACACGGGTGAAACCTTAAATCCTAGATGTTGGCCTGTTTGTAACTCACCCTTAGAACAACCTTGCTTTTGTGTTAAATATCTGCCCATTTCCATTTTGCAACACTAAGCTCTTGCCTGCACTCCTAATCTCCTCGCAGTGACACACAAAGCAGCATCTTTCCCAAATGTCCATCTTATGCCTGCATTTGTTTTCAGGAAGTGGCAATTTCCCAGCAGATATAAAATTCACAGGACTTGAAAAAAACTTCAAAAAAAAAAAATCCAACTATTCACCACATTTTTAGACAAAAACAAAAGACCTAGTAGACAGATGGGCACGTATACTTTCAGAGCACTTCTTTGAAATTCATAGGTCACACAAATTAAAATTCTCAATAAACAATTTGTCAGTTAGTCTTGCACAGTGGGGCGAAGATTATACACAGAAATGTAGGACGAGCCAGAAGCAAAGCCAGCTGCTGGTGACAAATGAGCAAACCACTTCCCATAGCAGAGGCAGAGGGCCTGTCATCACACCCACGAAATGAAGGACCACAAACTCCCCCATCAGCCACAGGGAGTCCTCCTTTTTCTGTTTTTCCTTCTCATCACACATAATTCTATCAAAAGATCTTCATGAAAAAAAGGTCAGCATATTTAATCTATAAAGCAGTCATCTCACCTACTTTTAATCGTCTCTCTTTATGAGAGAATTTATATAATCAGGCCACATTACACAAACAGAATTTAAATATAGTTTTCACCTTGCTCCCCTGCTCCCAAAGGAAAACTCCACGTACCACTCATCTTACTAAAAGCCACAGGAATAAAGTGGCTTAATTCTAGTTAAACCAAGTAGTTCAACCACATACTCTTAAACCTTAATCTTAAACATATCCACGAAATGTGATTTTTGAGAGCTTTCCTTCTTACTCATGAATGGTAAATCTCCAGTATACAATAAACTTCCCCTAAGCACAAGCTCCCAGTGATGTTCTTCGTTCATACTAAATGTATACAGAAATATTTTATATAATAACTTTAAAAACATTGCTTTTAGCCTGAACTATTACTTGAACTTGAAAACTATTTTAAACTCAACTTCAGTTCTCATAAGGTAATCTAGGGTGTGGGTGTTTTTGAATTTCCTTTTCATGGGGAAAAAGGAAGCACTGAATCAGACAACAGATGTATATGGAAAAACACATATTTTGATAGACATTAAATAAAGACATACTTTTTTGTTTAAAGATTCTTCTGTCTACTTGACTCACAATACAAATAAACCACAGTCAAATTCCTTATGCTGCATTTAAATTAAGGTGTGAAACCTGGGTTTTCTGCTGAAGTCAGACCAGAGCACAACCCACCTTGTCAAATCCCCAGTCAAGAGGAGACCCATCCAGCCCTTCCATGTCCCCAAAGAAACGGTTCTTTGTTCACCTGGACCTGAAAGGCTCCACTTTCAGAATCACAGCTCCTGTAGCAATGGAAGTATGCTTCGAATCCAGATAGCCATATTAGACTCACCATCAGGGATTTGTTAAAAATTTAACATCTTGAAAGAAAGCAAAGCAAGCAACCGCTGACACCAACTCAGTAATTAAACTGCTGATTCAAGGAAGTTTCAAAATCTAAACCCAACATCAACACCTGGCAAGTCTTCATGTGTGACCTACCAATACTTGTGCGTGCATGTTACTCCGAAAATTCATAAAGAGGGAAAGTATTAAGTTTTTAAAAGCCTATTAATTGGTTTGTTCTATCTGAATCACACATAAGCAGCTAACTCCAGTTCCAACTATGCATCAGCTTTTGCCTCATTGTCTCGGAAGGGCAAAAGCTGACAAGAGTTACTGAAGACAATTAAATCTGTTCTTGTCCAGGGGTCTCGATCAATACACTGTATCATGAGCTAACACTGAAATTGCCTCTCCAGCCCCAACCCCTTGGATGAGGTAGTTTATTTCCGATCCCTAGTCCTTGCTAGGTTAGTAACTCTTTTCTCTATAATTTGCCCATCTCCTAGAAGGGCGAGGGAGACATCTGAATTCAAACTCCATTTGTTTACCGCCCGCTACCCGCAATATTTTGCATTCCCACCACTCAGAAGCTTGAGCTTTTGGCACCCCACCCCACCTGCCCCGTACCTGCCAAGTTCCTCGCCGGTGTCGTAGTAATCATCCACGTTTTCCTGCCTGAACACGGTCATGATAAACTGTCACGCGTCACCAAAACCCAGCGCACTTCAGCTCCGCTTCCCAAACCATCACCACCACTCCTGCGCCTCCGTGGGCCCCTCATGCATCAGTCAGCAGTCCTTTAAAAAAAAAAAAAAAGGCAATATAATAATAAAATGACAACCCCAAAAGGAAGTACCCTTCCCCTGGGCTAATTCTAGCTCGCTGAAGACCACCTCTCCGGAGCTGCCCCACCCCGCCGGGTGGAGAGGAGCACTCTTTGTTAAACCCCAGGATAGGGATGCCCCCAGCCCAGCATCGCTGGCGCACTCGTGTGGCCCGGCACCGCCGCACCCCAAGGTCTGAGCCTCCGAAAGCAAGGCGCGGAGCACGGATCAGCACCCGCTCCGGAAGTCGCTGGCCTCCCTGCCTCCTCTTTCTATGCACACACGCCCACCCAGCTCCCCACCTCCAGGGGCGCCGCGGAAGAATGAAGCCCTCGCCCGAGCGGAAAGCGCCGGGCTGGAGGCATCCCTCTCCTGCCAGCAGCAGCCGTGCAGCCCCCGCGCCACCTCTCGGCGCCCGCGGTTCCCCGGCCGCCACGGCCACCTTCTCTCCTCCCTCGAGCCACGCTGTCCCCAGAGGCACATTCCTGGCGACTCCCGCTCCGTTACCCAGCCGACCCGGCGTGCGGCCGCCCGGGGGAGCAAGGGAGGGAAGGGAGCGGCCGAAGGAGGCGCGGCCGCCGGCTCCCAGTCTTCGCGCCCCGAACACAAAGCGCCCGGCCCGCGCCACCTGTTCCCATCCGGCCCGCGGGGCTGGGGGAACCTCCCGGTGGCGATCCCACTTCTCCCCTCCGTCAAGTTTACCCTGCCTCGGCCTTCCCTGTTGTCTTGGGCGCTGCCCGGGCAAACCTCGTCGTGCCGCGGCCGCGAAAGCCAAAGCAGGCGGCGGGGCTCGGGAGGAGCAGAGAGTCGCGCGCGGCCACTCACCCGGGCGCCCGGGAGCTGCCCGGGTCCTTCCCGGGCGCTGTCGGAGGCCGACGGTGGGCGCCAGCGCCCGAGACGAGCTGGGCGGCGGCGGGAGTGCAAGGAGGCTGAGAGTGGGGGCGCGAATCCCGCGCGGCCGCCCGGCGTCGGCTCGGCCTGGCTCTCCCGCCCCGGCTCCGGAGCAGCCCCGCGGCTCCTCGCCGCCTTCCGGGCGGAGGGCTGCCGACAGGCGGCCAATAGGGACCCCGCGGGAGGGCTGGCGGCACGGCCCACCCACCTCCGAGCTGCCCGGCCGGGCCGGCGCTGCAGCTGCTGCGCTGCGCTGGCTGCTCCTCCCCGCTCGGCTCTTGGGGCTCGCTGGCGCGCTCTACCGCGCACACCCCCACACCAACCCACTCACCCTACACCCGCGCAGAGAGCGGTCGCGCGCAACGTGGGTGCCCCACCTGTGACACGCGGCTACGCTGGCCTCTTCCGCTAGAATCCAGAGGAATGCGATTCCTTCCTCCTGCAAAGGTGTTTTGAGCCCTCAGCGTGGGCCAGGCACGGTGCTTGGCACCGGAAAATCACAACAGACCATAATAAGTTTTTAAAAATCTCTGCCCTTCTGAAACTTACATTTTGGCAGAGAAATTAGATAATAAGTATGTAAACAAATAAATGAGATCATTTTAGAAAGGATGGGTTCTGTGGAGACAATACTGAAGGATAACACGATAAAGAATGACAAGAAAGGAGTAGCCCTCATTAGGAGTTTCTCTATGGGACTGGTGGTTTGAGCTGAGATCTAGACTGTGAAAAGATATGAAACCAAAGAATAAAGTTTGGGGTATCAGAGGCCCAATGTAACAGGAGAAACGAAAGGCTTATGTGTGCAGTCCAATACGAATTGATTATTGATGAGTTGAAATGTGGTTGATCCAGAATTAGGTGTGCAAGAAGTGTGAAAAATACACATGGGATTCCAAGACTTGGTATAAAAATAAGGATAAAAAACATTTCTTGAATATTTTTTATGTTAAATGCATGTTCAAATAATAGTATTTTGTACTATTGGGTTAAATAAAATATATTATTAAAATTAAAGTCACTTTTTACTTTTCAAAATGCAGATATTATAAAATATGAGTACCTATTTGGCTTGCAGATATTTCTATGGACTGTGCTGGTCTTCTTAGAGATCTCATACCTACTGGAGATCCTTATCCATGCTCTCTGTTTCTTACCCCAGGCCCCCACCAAGCCCTGAGATGTGAGAAACAGAAAGGATGTTTCCCTATAAAGACTGCTGTACCTGCAAGCTCAGTCATGTCTGACTTCGTGTGACCCCGTGGACTGTAGCCCACCAGGCTCCTCTGTCCATGGGATTTCCCAGGCAAGAATACTGGAGTGGATTGCAATTTCCTTCTTCAGGGGATCTTCCAGATGCAGGGATTGAGTCTTCTGAGTCTCCTGCACTGGCAGGCAGATTACTTTACCATTGAGCCTCCTGGGAAGTCCATAGAGACTGCTGGGAATCCTTAGACAGAGAAAAGTTCCTATTGGAAAAATCTACCTTACTGCCGAGAGTTACTAAAACTGGTATGTGAACACACTGAGAATTCAGCTCCATGTCATTGTTCAAATTTCCAGATTTTCCAAAATCAGATTGTTTAAACTGTCTTTGTGCTAAGTCTCTTCAGTTGGGTCTGACTCTGTGCGACACCATGGTCTGCGGCCTGCCAGCTGTCCGTGGGGATTCTCCAGGCAAAAATACTAGAGTGGGTTGCCATTTCCTTCTCCAAAACTCTCTCTAGTTCAACAGAAATTCTTGGGGTAAAAAAGAATACTCCTCAGAGCTTATGTGAGATCCTCCTCTTAAAGAATATTTCATATAGTGACCCACAGAAAGGGCATGCATTCATTATGACAGAATCAAGGGAAGATTCCAAATTGGGAGGCATTATAAATCTAAGTGATGGGTTTCAGAATTAACACAAAAGGATCTTGAGAGGTGAGAAATACAGACAAAAATAACAACAACAAAAAATGGTTCATTTTAGGAAAATGCAATTGAATACATCTGTTGGCGGGAGGGATTAAAAACTCAGACTTGAGTGCTTTAGGGGTAATATTTTCCCGCAAAATAAATAAATAAGTTTTCCAAAGCAGTGAGGAGAACTGGCTCTGTTTGGTGACCAGCATGTCTTCCCTACCCTATTGGACATGATGATCACAGTGAATTTTCTAGAGTATTAAATAAAAGTACAGACTTGGGAGTCACACAGTTGGATCTAATATTAGTGAAACCATTTAATCCTAGCTGTGAATGACCCTGACTGTGTGCTTTACCTCTTAGTTTCATGTCTACACTAATTTAGGCAAACATTTTAGACAGGGAGATGTGTCCAAATTTCAGTGAAGAAGCTGAGTCCAATTCTCTTCCAAGAATATGAAGTAGCTGTGGTGGCTTGAGTTTAAGAAAATGTAGTAGAAGTTGACAGGGTGTAACATCCTTCCAAGGCCGGGTCGTAAGGTTTTAGAGCTTTAGATACTCTCTTATTCTCTCTCTCGCTCTTTCTCTCTCCTCCTCTTGTTCTTTCCACACACTCCAGAAGCCTTCAGCTGCCATGGTTACACTGGGGCTGCCATGTGGAGGGACCATGTAGAGAGACCATGGAAAGAGAGAAGCCCAAAGAAGCCAGCTGTTCCAGCCCCACCCCCACTCTCAGCTATTTGTGCCTTCACGGCCCCAATTTTGGGAGCAGAATAAAGGACTGTTACCATTCTAAGTCATTATTTTGGGGTGGTTTCTTATGAGGCAATAGATAACTTATGTGAGAAAACTTAGCTCTTAACTTGTGCCAAATGATAATCAGACTGAATTATCCTCTTGCTTAATCTTCAAACAACTCTAAATTAATTGTTTTTTCCACTTTATGTTTAACCTTCTTAGTCTCAGTTTCATCACCTGCAAAATGGGAACAATAAATAGACGCTTGTGTTTTCCTCAGAGTTGCTGGAAGATTCTAAAGAGATGATGCATGAAACAAGGCTTTGTACATTATAAAATACATCAGAATGTTGGTATTATATCTTCTAACATATTCCAAGCAAGAAGAGCTCTTAAGGACATCTCTTTCAAGGAAGATGACAATACTACAATCCTGAAATTATGAGATTCAATCTGGAAAGGACTTCCATGAAGAGAACTTGATTATGATATGGACTGTGACTTATGATAATCATGATGATAACATTTAAAACAGACTCAGGTATAGGATTTAGGACATTATTTTACATCTGCATTAGTCAGGGTAAAATAACTGCTGCTAAAAACTCCACAGATCTTAGAGGTTTGATGCATTTAAAGGTTTATTTCTTGCACTCAGAACAGATACTTGCAGGAATTAGAGAAAGGGTTCCCCTCCACGTAGTCATTCAAGGATCCAAGCTTCTGTCCTCTAATAGATTCATGGTTCCTTGGTACACTGAGTTTCTCAGTTGATCCTTTTCATCTGTTGGCTGATGAGAGAAGAGAAAATTCAGAAAGGACTGCACTGACTTTTTTTAGGGGGTCAGGTTTGAAGTCTGAGGCTTAACAGTTTGTTGGAAAAGATGTTCTAATAGCAAAGAGAGTGGAATACACTAGCTCAGTTCAACTCTGGGTTACTTTTTGTGACATGTCTTTGGCTTTTATCAAGGGCTAATATTTTTAAATGGCCACAGGAAGAATGTTTCTGCGCCTGTGGTTTCCCTGTTGAAGATATTGCCCATTATGTACTTGAGTGCCTCTTATGTAGACAGTCACATGACTGACTTCAATTCTTTTCAGCATTGAGCACTGAGAGAACTCACTTCTGACCAAATGATGTTTCTTTTTGGTGATAATGAAAATTACAGAGCTCACTTTGTTTTCCATTTTCCCCTGGCTTCCAGAAAGCACATAGCAGGATCAGAAAATATAATCCTCCAAGTAATGTCCAATTTGCTATACTCTCTGAATCAATCAATAAGCATTTATTGTCCAATATATATTAAATACTAAGTATGCAAAGATAAATAAAACATTCTCTGTCCTCCAGTAACTCAGTCCAGTGAGGGAGACTAAAGAACAAATGGACAATTCTATTAAAGTGTGGTTGTGTTAGATATAATCCATTTATTTCTCTAGATGTACTTTCTACACTTCTCTACCTTTACAGGTCGCCATGCTGGTTGTAAGATTATTTCAGTTCATTACCTTGTCCTCTGGTGGGTTTGGCCAATGACGTACCAGGCATAGGGTGAAGAAGGGAGGCAAAGGAGGCCAGGGTAATTATTGTCCTGCTTTTCTCACTGCAAGTGTGCCTTGGTCACTATCAAACAAAAGTCACTGCTCCTCACCAAGTAAATTTTCTTTGTGATTGTCTCTGTACAGGTGTTATTGGTAACTACCCTCTCCCCTAGTTTCTTCAGACCTAGCACTGATGGCAGCTCCACATTACAGACCTGGAGTTCCTGCCTCATCCTTCATGGCTCCTCTGTATCTCTTGCACACCTTGTTGAATCATCCTAATTTGAGTGTGCCATCTCTTTCCTCTGTAACGCCCACAGACTGCTGTGGAAACACAAAGGGAGGGCACTTAATTCAGATAAAAAATGGGGATGGAGGGTGACAATGGGTGAATCTGAGGTTTCAGGGAAGTTTCCTGGGGGAGCTGATGATCCTTCTAAAAACCTGTGAAGCAGATTAAGAGCTAGCAGAACAAAGTGGTGGGTGATGGGGTGGTGGGTTGTGGGGTGGGATGGCTGGGAGAGAAGGACATCTAGGGAGAGGAGAACAGTGAGGGTGAAATCATGGATGTGAGGAAGATAATGGCTTGTTCAGGAATCTGTAAGTAACTAGAGTTTGGGCAGTGAAATATTCCAATGTAAGAGTAGCATGGGGAAGGGTCTTTTGCACTGTGTCCAGCACTTGGATAAGAGCAGAAAGGTAAGCCAAGGGAGAGCTTGACAGTCTTGTCCACTGTGCTCAGCACTTGGGTCTTCGCTCTGAAGACTCTCTGATACCCGGGGTGATTTGTGCTAACTTGGCACATCCTAGGAGACAGTGGCGAGAGAGAAACAATGAGAAACTTTAAGGAGGTAGAACTCATAGGACTTGGTACCAGAGGAGAAGGACAGAAGCTTGAGGTGCCCATGGGACATTTAGATAATATCCTAGGGGAGAAGGGTTCCTATGGGAGAACAGAGGTAATTCTTTTGTACACCATGGGAGGTTTGAGCATGAGTGAGTCAGCTGAGCAGCTATGGGTTTTACTTCTATTTCTTGAGGTCAGAAAGGGTTCAGTTCAGTTCAGTTTAATCGCTCAGTCGTGTCCTACTCTTTGCGACCCCATGAACCGCAACACGCCAGGCCCCCCTGTCCATCACCAACTCTCGGAGTTCACCCAAACTCATGTCCATTGAGTCGGTGATGCCATCCAACCATCTCATCCTCTGTCATCCCCTTCTCCTCCTGCCCTCAATCTTTCCCAGCATCAGGGTCTTTTCAAACGAGTCAGCTCTTTGCATGAGGTGGCCCAAGCATTGGAGTTTCTGCTTCAACATCAGTCTTTCCAATGAACACCCAGGACTGATCCCCTTTAGGATGGACTGGTTGGATCTCCTTGCAGTCCAAGGGACTCTCAGGAATCTTCTCCAACACCACAGTTCAAAAGCATCAATTCTTTGGCACTCAGCTTTCTTTATAGTCCAACTCTCACATCCATACATAACTACTGGAAAAGCCATAGCCTTGACTAGACTGACCTTTGTTCACAAAGTAATGTCTCTGCTTTTTAATATGCTGTCTAGTAGAAAGGGTTAGAGTGGTGAATTGAGACCTCATGAATATTGAGTGCCTCAAATGCCTCCTGTATGTACAATGCATTATAAATATTTGCTGTCTTCTTGGTCTAATAGGTTACTAACTTCCTTATCTGTGCTTAACACATCTTGCAAGTTTAATCCATCCCACTTGTTTTCTTGTTTCCTAAAACAGAAGTGAATATTCACAACCAAAATGTCGAATGCACACTGAACAACTCCTTCTGAGCTGTGAGATAAATGAAACACTTCTCTGACCCCTTCTCCCATCATTGCTCCAGACTCAGTCCCACATGCTCCTCAAACTTCATGTATCAAAGACTGACCTCATCTTCTCATCCCCCAAATAGCTCATCCATCTGTATTTCAGCTCACATGGCAGCAATATCTACCTAATCACTTAGCCCCGAATTTGCGTATTGCCCCGAATCTGTCCTTTTCCTCTGGTACCAAGTCCTGTGAGTTCTACCTCCTTAAAGTTTCTCATTGTTTCTCTCTCCCCACTGTCTCCTAGGATGTGCCAAGTTAGCACAAATCACCCCGGGTATCAAAGAGTCTTCAGAGTGAAGACCCAAGTGCTGAGCACAATGGACAAGACTGTCAAGCAATTCTACGCGCCTCTAGTTAAGGTTTACCTTTCTGCTCTTATCCAAGTGCTGGACACAGTGCAAAAGACCCTTTCCTTCTCTACTTTTTTGTAGTGCATAACTGTAAAGATTAGGACTTGCCATTACCTGCCTGGCCCTCTGCACTGGAGTTTAAGACCCCAAGTTTGAGACCCTATGGCATGCGTTCTGCCTACTTAGCTATGCCTACTTTCCTTTGACTCAGTTTCTTTCCAATTTTCATTTACTCATTTTATGGTATTGAATGCTTTGCAGCTGCTGCTGCTAAGCCGTTTCACTCGTGTCTGACTTTGTGTGACCCCACAGACGGCAGCCCACCAGGCTTCCCCGTCCCTGGGATTCTCCAGGCAAGAACACTGGAGTGGGTTGCCATTTCCTTCGCCAGAGCATGAAAGTGAAAAGTGAAAGTGAAGTCGTTCAGTCCTGTCCGACTCCTAGTGACCCCATGGACTGCAAGCCTACCTGGCTCCTCCATCCATGGGATTTTCCAGGCAAGAGTACTGGAGTGGGTTGCCATTGCCTTCTCCAGAATGCTTTGCTAACCTTCATTAAATCCTTTGTTTAAAAAAAAACAAAACAACAAGTGGGATGTAAACAAAGTCAGACAAAACACTGACCAGTGTATGAAAGGCCATAGGAAACTATAAACATCTCCAGATACAGGCTTACTTTGGTCCTTAGCCTGATTTCTTTTACGTGTGACCCAATTTCTTTTAGGTTCAGACACTTGCTGGAGCAAAAGACTGGAAGCACTGAGTCACTGAACAGCACTCACGAAACTCATGGCGCAGAATGTCAGCCGTGTTCTTAGCTAGAGGCGCGTAGAACTGCGTCTAAGCACCGCACCTGTCGCTCAGTTACTGTAAATGCAAATAGAGCATTCGCATGACTCCTTATCTCTCCATAGAGTTCCTGATGTTGGGTTTTCAGTGCAGTTAGCCACCAGATTGTACAGCATTTCCCCGTTTGGATACAATGGATAACGTTGGGACCATACCCATTTGGATGTAGAGGGAAGGGGAAGAGTGGAACATTCGAGAGTTTCTGTTTTGTCAAACAAACTTAAAGCAAGACTGAAAGAAAAGTTACCCCCAAGGAAGCACTTGACATTACTCTTCCATTAGAACTGGGTGTACAAATCATAATTACAGGTAAAATCTAAGCTTACAGCCGCATTGATTTAGTGAAGGTAATTCATTTATTTTCTACTGTTTCTAATCTTTTTTTTCTCTATCAGTAACTAATGAACCTCTTTAAAATCATCTGATTTAACATCATTGTTTTGTATTTATTTTCCTTTAAGAAAAAATTATGGTAAAAATATTTTACCAAATTCTTTTTTTTTTTTGACACAGAGGTATTAAATATTACAGCAGGAGATTCAATATCAATGAAAGCCTCCACGTTTCTTGGCATGGTTTCATGAAATACAGGTCCCATTACTCAAGCCAATGAAGTGATTTACAGCCTTATTCATAGCAGTTTGGTAGGATTTATAGAAACATTGCTTTTTAAAAAAGACAAACGTCATAAATTTTTCAAGAAGGTTTTGTCAGTCTGAAGATTTGAAAATAAAGCAATAATCTTTGACCCTTTCAATGCTGTATTTTCATAAATCTACACACCTATAAAATCGATAGTTTTTGCTTACATAGACTTAACAAGTCCAACTATATTCTTTTTAAAAAGTTGTATTCTTACAGTGAGCATAATTTAACTCGTTGCTTAAGTATTTCCTCCATTTTCTCTTAATTTTAAGAAATATTGAGATGATGAAAATTTCTGAGGAAATACTACTTAAGAACACTATACTGGATTTATAACTTCTTAGGAAATGGCAACCCACTCCAGTACTCTTGCCTGGAGAATCCCAGGGACGGGGGAGCCTGGTGGGCTGCCGTCTATGGGGTCGCACAGAGTCGGACACGACTGAAGTGACTTAGCAGGAGTTGCAGCAGCAGGAATCCAGAATTACTTCTAATAGTTTCATACTCACTCATTCATTTAATTATTTATTGAGTCATAAGGATATGGTGAATAAGACAGATCCAGGGAGTAATGACTTAGAAGTAGCTAGGTTTTATATTTCTGTTTTAATAGAATCCTTTTAAAGGAAGGATCTACTTGGTTTTTCTGAAATTTCCTGATTAAGATTCCTAGAAGAAATATCCTCAATGGAGCTCTCCAACCACAATCGATAAGAGTAGTTCCTAATCAAGTTTATACAATAAAAAAGACATAATAGCTGAACATGTACCTCCCACCTCTTCTGTAGACCTTCACATCACTGCCATATCTCCAGTCTACTACACTGTCTTAATACTTAACAAACATAAGATTCCTACCCTCCATCCTATCCTTTTTGCAAAGGTGGTTAAATTTTCAAATGTTAACTAAATAGATTCTTCCGTATATTAAAAATAATAATTACATCTAGGAAGAATTCCCAGGCAATACAGTTGTTAGGACTCCAAGGGGAATACGGGTTCAATCTTTGATCAGGTAACGAAGATCTGGCTTGCTGTGAGGTGTGACCAAAAAGAAAGTTACATTTTGGTTGACTTAAATATGTCTTCAATGACTTAAATATGTCTTTTTTAAATGAGTTTTGCCCAGTTGATTTGCAAAGTCAAGTATTTTTCAAATATTTGATTAGATATTTGATTTATTTGAGTTTTTAGAATACTTACAGACTCCTTGAGTGTTAAAAGTCCATGTTTTCTATCTTTAAGAAGCTCTCAAAAAGTTAGTACTAAAAAAGAGTGATGGGCTTCCCTCGTGGCTCAGCTGGTAAAGAATCTCCCAATGTAGGAGACCTGGGTTCGGTCCCTGGGTTGGGAAGCTTCCCTGGAGGAAGGAAAGGCTACCCACTTCAGTATCCTGGCCTGCAAAATTCCATGCACTGTATAGTCTATGGGGTCACAAAGAGTCAGGCACGACTGAACGACTTTCACTTCACGCACATAATGGCAGTGAAACTTGTTCCTGGATTAATGGCCTTTTAGCTACAATGATGTTCTGATATACAAACAGTGCTTTTAGCCAAAATGCATTTGAGGAAACTAGAACATCATGCAGCTCACGGTGTAAACATATAGTGCTTTTCCCTGGGAAGAATGCAATAACTGGAGATTGCACTAGTGACCAAGGGTTTGGCATGATATAAAATGTGGCAGTAAACAAAAATATGCCATAAAAATCAAGGCTCAGCAGCAATGACTCTATGAAGATACAAAAGAGCAAAATTATCTTCCAAGCCTAATAAAATGGGTATAAATGCACTGTAGACATCACCACAGCACTCCTCTGTTACAGATACATGTGTATATATGTATGTATGTCACATAAAATGCATTTCATAGTATCATAAATTCTAGTTAAAGTAGTACGCTGAATAAAATATGCATTAATTAAACAGTTCATCAATAATAATCATGCTTATTTTCTAAGTTTGAAAGGACTTTGGGGAGATGATTGTCATGGACCAGGTTTCTAATATCTGTTCAAGAAGGTTTAAGGTGATTCCCCTTTCTCTCTTGGAAAAGTTCCTTAAAACAGTGAGAAGCAAAAAAAAAAAAAAACAAAAAAAACCAGTGAGAAGCATTGGAATTCATTAGTGCTGCTTCAAAGGATGGTATGAAGTTATCAGCATGTGTTACTTGTTGACATCAATGGCTACGAAACTGAGAAGTAATTTTTTAAGGGTCTCAGGTTTGACTAAACATCTCTTCTTCACTGTTTGCTGCATCATCAATTTATTTACAAATTCTATTTATCATGAAATAAAAGGAAAGCTCCCAGAAAAGAATACAGAAGAACACTTCCAGTTCACTGGAAAACCTTGAACTTATAATAATAGTTTTATGTATTCTAACAGAGTTAATCAAGAATGGCATATAGCACAATCTGAGCAACCTGAGCTCTTTCCTTGTTTTCTAACAGAAGCCACACAGTGAAAGCAAAAAGACATTTTGGACTTGACTGTATGGCAAATAAGAGACCTTAAAACCCTCTAGCTATGAGTTATTAGAAACACTAATAACATACAAAAAAATCATTTAAATGTTCATCTGCAGCTGAAAGAAAGTGAGGAAGAAAAAAAAAAGGAAAGATAAAGCTACTAAATTTTAAAAAATAAATGATAAAAATGAACCCTAACAGCACTGGAGATGGGTGTCAGTCTCAGGAATATAAAAGGTTAGACTTAATACTCAAATGGGACAGTAATTGAGACTTTGGGCAGTTTTAGATAAAACACTCTTCAAGAGATCAAACCTTCAGTAAGAGATGAACTGGATAAAAACCTACCCTCTTACATGGGCCAATGACATAAAGCTGATCTGCCTCAAGGTGTGTGGGAATTTGTAACTTTAAGCCTCCTCCTTACATGAAATTGAGTTTAAAATTGATACTTTGTGTCGGTCCAGAATCACTTATGTCAGGAAAGTGGTCCTGAACTGGTAAAATCCTCTGAAGAGACCCAGCCTCATCCCCACCCCAGGGAGGATACCCAAGTCTCAGTGAAGATGAGTTCACAATCAAAAGCTATAAAAGTCTCCAAGAACCAGTGCAGCAGGCTTAAGAATTGCTAGGCTTAGTCAGGACTTCTCTGGTGGATGAGACGGTAAAGAATCTGCCTGCAAAGTGGGAAACCTGGGCTTGGTCCCTGGGTCAGGAAGATCCCCTGGAGAAGGGAATGGCCACCCACTTCAGTATTCTTGCTTGGAGAATTTCATAGACAGAGGAGCCTGGTGAGCTACATACAGTCCACGGGGTCTCAAAGAGTTGGACATCACTGAATGACTAACACTTTCACTACTTTTCAGGCTTAATCAGTGAGGGGAACAAGCTCTCTCCCAAGAAATTTAGCTAATGGGATAATTGGATAGCGATTAGAAAGTGAGAATGCTAAAAATGACTAAAGACATTGAAGAAAGACTCAGACTTAAAAAGTACAAAGGGACACAAATGGAAAAGGGTTGCTAGATGACTGCCAGGCAGTAGGGAATGCACAAACTTCTGTACTAAAAGAGATGAAAAGTGGGAGCTGTGGGTCTCACATGTTTGATTTAATCAGATCATTCTCCAAACACTGCATTCAGCCACCACGTTCTTTACAAATTACATCTGCTTTTTCAAGGTAAGAGTCGGGTGGATGGGTATCAGTCCTGAAGGAGAAATAACAGATTTGTGTGGCTGAAAAGTAGACCAGAGGGAATTCCCTGGACAGCGGTTAGAACTCCACACTTTCACTGCCCAGTGCAGAGGTTCATCCCTGGTTAGGGAACAAAGGTCCTTTTGCACAAACTGCAAAGTGCTACCCCCAAAATATATGTAGACCAGAAATCCTTATGGAATTAGTTAGTGATTGCAAATTCTTACTGGGACCACTTTTATGCATTTGAGCAATTTTGACATTTTAAAAACCATAAGGCATTTTTTGTCATCACCTTGAAAATTATTTATATTTGGCCACATTTCAGCAGGTTACACTTCAGACTCCTATTTTTTCCCCTCTCAATATCAGTTGGAACATTGTTCTAACCTGTTCACCTGTCTTTCTGAGCATTTCAGGGTATTGATATGGAAGCCTCTATAAGGGAGAACTTTGAGGAAGAAGTACAAGGACAGAATTGAGGAGATGTGAGTTTTATCATTTACTGTGCCACTAACACTGCCATGGGGCCCTGTGCAAGTCACTTAATAGCTCCCAATGTCAACTTCTCTCTCTCTTTTTTATATATGAAGCTTTGTGCCAGACAGGAAATGTAAGTAGGTAACATAGCAAACAAAATACATGCGTGGACCAGATTCCACTGATGTAAACTGCATGTCTGACTGGGTTAAGTTTTTTTTTTAAGACTTTATTTTTTAGAGAAGTTTAATTGGGAAATTTTAGGGGACGTGTACCAAGATTCCCCATATAGCTCCTGCCCCGTACATGTACAGCTTCCCCTATTATCAACATCATCAACATCTTGCACCAGAGTGGTGCATTTGTCACACGGATGAACTTATCTTGACACAACATCACTCAAAGCTCATCGCTTACATTAGACTTCATTCTTGTTGTACTTTCTATGAAAGTGAAAGTGTTAGTCCTCAGTTGTGTCTGACTCTTTGTGACCCCATGGACTATAGCCCTCCAGGCTCCTCTGTCCATGGGATTCCCCAGGCAAGAATACTGGAGTGGGTAACCATTCCCTTCTCCAGGGATCTTTCCTACCCAGGGATTGAACCCAGGTCTCCTGCACTGCAGGCAGATTCTTTACCATCTGAGCCACCTGGAACAAACTGATAATGAGATGTATCTACTATTATGGTATCACACAGAGCAGTTTCACTGCTGTTAAGATCCTTTGTGGTTTGAGTACTCATCATTCCCATGCCCCACCCCCTCCATCCCTGAAACTACCATCATTTTACTGTCTTCATAGTTCTATCTTTTCCGGAGTGTCACTTATGTGGAATCATACAGTAGGCACCCTTTTCGGATTGACTTCTTTCACTTAAGAATATGTTTTTAACTTTCCTCCATGTCTCATCATGGCTGGTAAGAATATGTTTTTAACAGTCCTCCATGTCTCGTCATGGCTGGATAACTCCCTTCTTTTCAGCAATGAATGACCTTCCATGGTCTGTACGTGCCACAGTTTAGTCACCACATACTGAGGATATCTTTGTTTCTTTAAGTTTTGGCAATTGTGAACAAAGTTGCTATAAACATCCACCTGCAGGTGCTCATGTGGACATACATTTTCAACTGGATATTGGGTGGGGGTTGGTTCTAAAGACTGAGTAACACAGTTACTGGATCCTGTTTAATTTTGTAAGACACTGTGAAGCTGTCTTTCAGAGTTTTTCCATTTTGCATTTGAAGTAGTAATGAATGAGAGTTCCTGTTACTCCACATTCTCACCAGCATCTAATGTTGTCAGTGTTAGAATTTTAGCTATTCTGATAGCTGTGTAGTGGTACCTTGTTGCTTTAATTTGCATTCCCTGCTGACAAATGATATGGAGATCTTTTCATATGCTTATTTTCCATCTATGTATATTTTTAAATTGCTTATTTATTTATTTTGACTGAACTGAGTCATTGTTGTTGCACTCAGGCTTTCTTTAGTTACGAGCGAGTAGAGGCTACTCCTCATTGTGGTGGGTGGGCTTCTTCTTACAAGGGTTTCTCTTGTTGCAAAGCACAGGCTCTAGGGCTCATGGGCTTTAGTAGCTGTGGTGAATACTGGAATACTGGAGTGGATTGCCGTGCCCTCCACCAGGAAATCTTCTCAGACCAGGGATCAAACCCATGTCCCCTGCGTTGGCAGGCAGATTCGTATTCGTATCAGGCCACTAAGGAAGTCATTCTTTTTTAAAATTTTAATTTTTAAATTTTATATTGGAGTATAGTTGATTTACAATGCTGTGTTAGTTTCAGATGTGCCAGCAAAGTGACTCTATCATACAAATACATACATATCCATACATCTATTCTTTTTCATAGTCTTTTCTCATATAGGTTATTATAGAATACTGAGTAGCATTCCCTGATTAGAACTCCCCCTAGAATTCCCTCCCACCTATACAGTAGGTCCTTGTTGACTATTTTGTATAGATAGTGTGTATATGTTAATGTATATCTTCTTTGATGAGGTGTCTTAAAGGTCTTAGAGTTTCCCTGGTGACTCAGTGGTAAACAATCCCCCTGCCAATGCAGAAGACCTTGGTTTGATCCCTTGATCGGGAAGGTTACCTGGTATAGGGCATGGCAACTCTCTCCAGTGTTCTTGCCTGGAAAACCCATGGACAGAAGAGCCTGGTGGGCTACAGTTCCCAGGGTCACAAAGAGTCAGACATGACTGAGCACATAAACACTCTTTAAGGTCTTTGGCACATTTAAAAAATCAGATTGCTTGTTTTTCATTGTTATGGATTAATATTTCCAATCTGTTTGCCATGGAGTTCAGTCCCTTGACATGCATATTCTGTGTAACATGCGTTCTGTGAGAAACAGTGTTCCACGGTCAGATAAGTAAGTAGAGTTAAACAGTTTCTCTTCAGCTTAACTTCTGAGAACGTAATACACTAATGTACAGGGCTCCAAGTCAGAAATTTGGTAAGCCTGGTCACCCTAAATTATTAGACTTCCTCTTTGCCCAGGAACTCTAGATATGCAAAATTACTTCCAGTTCTATTATTCTTTATGTAAGGATATGGATACACTTTTACTTCTGTGCTATTGCTAAGTCAATTTAGAGGGGTTTAAAAAGCGCGGTTGTGAGGAGCAGAAATGGCTAGAGTGGTTGGGCAGTTCAGGAGCCGCAATCGGCAGAGAAGAGATAACCCACTTCCAAGGTCAGGAGCAGCAGCTGCGCTTTGCTGGAGCAGCTGTGAAGAGATACCCCGCGTCCAAGGTAAAGGAAACCCAAGTAAGACGGTAGGTGCTGAGAGAGGGCATCAGAGGGCAGACAGACTGAAACCACAATCACAGAAAACTGGCCAATCTGATCACATGGACCACAGCCGTGTCTAACTCAATGAAACTAGGCCACGCCATGTGGGGCCACCCAAGAAGGACGGGTCATGGTGGAGAGGTCTGACAGGATGTGGTCCACTGGAGAAGGGAATGGCAAACCACTTCAGTATTCAGAACCCCATGAACAGTATGAAAAGGCAAAAAGATAGGACACTGAAAGATGAAGTCCCTGGGTCGGTAGGTGCCCAATATGCTACTGGAGATCAGTGGAGAAATAACTTCAGAAAGAGAAAGGATGCAACCAAAGCAAAAACAACACCCAGTTGTGGATGTGACTGGTGATGGAAGTAAAGTCCAATGCTGTAAAGAGCAATATTGCATAGGAACCTGGAATATTAGGTCCATGAATCAAGGCAAATTGGAAGTGGTCAAACAGGAGATGGAAAGAGTGAATGTCGACATTCTAGGATTCAGTAAACTAAAATGAACTGAAATGTGTGAATTTAACTCAGATGACCATTATATCTACTACTGCAGGTAGGAATCCCTAGAAGAAATGGAGTAGCCATCATGTCTACAAAAGAGTCCAAAATGCAGTACTTGGATGCAATCTCAAAAATGACAGAATGATCTTTGTTCATTTCCAAGGCAAACCATTCAATATCACGGTAATCCAAGTCTATGCCCCGACCAGTAATGTGGAAGAAACTGAAGTTGAACAGTTCTATGATGACCTACAAGACCTTTTAGAACTAATATCCATAAAAGATGCCATTTTCATTATAGGGGACTAGAATGCAAAGGTAGGAAGTCAAGAAACACCTGGAGTAACAGACAAATTTGGCCTTGGAGTACAAAATGAAGAAGGGCAAAGGCTAAAATAGTTCTGCCGAGAGAACGCACTGGTCATAGCAAACACCCTCTTCCAGCAACACAAGAGAAGACTCTACACATGGACATCACCAGATGGTCAACACCGAAATCAGATTAACTGTATTCTTTGCAGCCAAAGATAGAGAAGCTCCATACAGTCAGCAAAAACAAGACCAGGACCTGACTGTGGGTCAGATGATGAACTCCTTATTGCCAAATTCAGACTTAAATTGAAGAAAGT
>SJYX01012549.1:46673-66527 GCA_006410675.1 Oreotragus oreotragus | reverse complement strand
CAGAAATAGATGTTTTTCTGGAACTCTCTTGCTTTTTCCATGATCCAGTGGATGTTGGCAATTTGATCTCTGGTTCCTCTGCCTGTTCTAAAACCAGCTTGAACATCTGGAATTTCACGGTTCACGTATTGCTGAAGCCTGGCTTGAAGAATTTTGAGCATTACTTTACTAGCGTGTGAGATGAGTGCAATTGTGCGGTAGTTTGAGCATTCTTTGGCATTGCCTTTCTTTGGGATTGGAATGAACACTGACCTTTTCCAGTCCTGTGGCCACTGCTTAGTTTTCCAAATGTGCTGGCATATTAAGTGCAGTACTTTCACAGCATCGTCTTTCAGGATTTGAGACAGCTCAACGGGAATTCCATCACCTCCACTAGCTTTGTTCGTAGTGATGCTTTCTAAGGCCCACTTGACTTCACATTCCAAGATGTCTGGCTCTAGATTAGTGATCACATCCTCATGATTATCTGGGTCGTGAAGATCTTTTCTGTACAGTTCTTCTGTGTATTCTTGCCATCTAGCTTTGACTAGATGGACCTTTATTGGCAAAGAAACGTCTCTGCTTTTTATTATACTGTCTAGGTTGGTCGTAGCTTGTCCTCCAAGTGGTAAGGCTCTAGATTGAGACCATCTGGTCCTCAGTGCCTACAGATGAGTTGGAAATTGACCAGCTGTTTGTAGGGTTCCCTGAAGATGTAGCTGAGAAGGGGACAGGCTCTTGAGTGGGAGATGACCTGGAGGTTTTCTGCTGGGCCGAGTGGCGTGGGTCATGGGGCGGGCCTGGTGGCGGGGTCAGTGGGTCTCTGATGCGCCTCCCCCTCTCTCTCCCCAGCTGAGCTCCCGCGGGCCTCGGCCGTGAGGCTGGCCTCCCTCCGCGACCTGCCCGCCCAGCTGCTGGAGCTGTACCAGCAGGGCTTTTCGCTGGCGGCCCTGCACCCCTTTGTGCAGCCGACCCCCGAGCGGGAGAAGACGCCCCTGGAGCACATCTTCAGGGCCATCTTGATCAAGAAGACCGACAGGTAAGGCCCCCGAGGGCGGGTGCTCACTAGTCCCCAGGTGCTTGGGTGTGTGTTGGATGGAGGAGGGGCGGGGGGACCACGCCCCTGGGGCCGTGTGTGTTTGGGCGGCTGCCCTCGGGGCTCAGACAGTCAAGACTCCGCCTGCAGTGCAGGAGACCCAGGTTCAATGTCTGGATTAGGAGGATCCCCTGGAGGAGGAAATGGCAACCCACTCCAGAACTCTTGCCTGGAGAATCCCACGGACAGAGGAGCCTGGCGGGCTACAGTCCGTGGGGTCGTGAGGAATCAGACACGACTGAACAGCTGAGCACCGCAAGTGTCTGTGGGGAGTTTACATCTGTTTCCAGCGCCTCTGGCCTCGAACAGGTTGAGACCGAACGTCAGACAACTGAAGAGCTTCATCGCGTCCTGCAGCTGTCCACACTGCGCCACGGAAGTGGGCCGTTCATTTTACAGCCTTGCCTTCTTTTAATTTACTGGACTTACACTCAGCTAGAAAAGTGTCTCCTTGAGGACCTGCGCTCGCAAAGAGAAATCACCAATAAAAGTATGATACTGTTAGTCTGCAAAGCGTGGCTGCAGAACACACTAGTTCTGGTTAAAGGCTGTATGCAAATTTTATGTCTTCCTCCAAACTCTAAAAATACTGGAACATCCTGTCAGTACATTCTATCAGTCCCTTGGGAGTAAACACAAAATTCGCTTGAATTAAAGGCTGTGATTGATTTGGATTTTCAAGGCTTGGACGATGTTTTTCAATATGGCTTGTCCAGTAATGCTTACTCTTATATTTTTATTGGATCTAATTTAGGAAAAGGAGAGGTGGAGATTGGTTTTTCAAAAGGAGCTATATAAATTTTAAATGGTTTTAAAAAATAATGAAGGGGCATGGAGGGATAAATCAGGAGTTTGGGATTAACATATACATACTTCTGTATATAAAATGTGGCTTCCTGCATCACTCTAACAGTAAGAATCTGCCTGCAATGCAGGAGCCCGGGTTTGATCCCTTGGTCCGGCATGGCAGCCCCCTCCAGACTTCTCACCAGGAGAATTCCATGGATAGGGGAGCCTGGTGGGCTACAGTCCATGGGGTCACAGTCAGACATGACTGAGTGAGTAGTACTTTCACTTTCACATATAAAATAGATAACCGACAAGGACCTACTGTATAGCACAGGGAACTCTACTCAAGATTTTATAATAACTTATGAAGGAGGAAATTGGAAAAAGAATATACAAAGAATTTATATATACATGTATATGTAGAACTTTGCAGCACCCTTGAAACTAACAGCATTGTAAATCAACTATACTTCAATTTGAAATGAATAAGTCAAAACAATGAAGATGGGCTACAAAGCACGTTATATTTCTGCTGCTTTCGTGAAAGTAAAAATTGAAAGCTTGGCAAAGGAGATCAGATCTGTCTTTTGGCCAGTTGTCAGGGAGGATTGACAGCTTGTGCTGTATTTTATAGAGCATTTTCTGTGGTATTTCATACAGAAAGTAGGACAGCTGTCCGTCTTTCTCTCTTGCTTTGCCTGATGAACAGACGTTTGGCTGGTGATCTCAGGAGGGCCAGCTGGGGAACCAGAGGCTGTGTGACAGAGCCCCAGCCCTCTTTCCCGGCCAGCAGAGTTCTTCAGCTTTTCCCAGCTGATCGAGCCCTGTGTCCGTGTGTGTGAGAATTTGAAGGGAAGGGGGCGTCTGCCTCTGCTCCTGCCCAGAATTACCGTGGTTTCTGCAGAGCCAAACATTTCTCAGCGTCTGCTCTTTTTTGCACGTTGCTTTCTTCGTGTTGAACGGCGGTGGGTCAGTCTCTGGTCAATCACAAGACGAAACTGTTCTGGGAGCCCTCGTGGTTTTAAGGCCCTCTGACACACATGGCGTGCATCGTAACAGTAGGTCGCTGTCACTGAGCGCTCACTATGTGCTGGGCTTCGTAAGCATCAGAGCATCCTCACAGTCAGCCTATGAAGCAGGCACTGTTCTCAGGTCCCAGTGAGACAGGTACATGTTACATATGCAGAAGCTGAGGCACAGGCGTGGAGTTAGTTATCAAGGAGGCAGAGACGGCAGCCAGCATCCTCCCAGGCTCTTAGCCCTGACGAGAGGCGCCTGCTGCGTCCCTGCACCCCGGATTCCTGTGGCTGACCCCTTCATGAAAAAAGAGAACGGGCGCATCTTTCATTTTTAGATGAGATGGAATTTCAGTGCCCTGCCTTTTCTCTGTGTCAGAATTTCAGGAGAGGGACAAAGAGCAGCTTATCTTGTGCCTTCCTGGTTTCCTCAGGCATTCACTGGGCTCTCGGGTTTCTGATCCCGAGGCCGTTCCGTTGGTCTCAGTGTGTGGAGGGGACAAGTCCATCCGGTCAGGACACAGGACTGCCCCTCCGTGTAATCCCACCGCAGGTGCTGCTAGCATGGGGCTTGTCATGAAGTCAGCAGGTCAGAAATGAACTTGATTCTAGTGTGAAGGTGTCTGCTTTTTTTTTTTTTAATTCCCTGCTATGCAGCAGTACTTCTCAAACTTTGACGTATCTCCCGCAGATACTGTTCAGATGCAGAGTGTGAGTGACAAGGTCTGGGGTGGGGCCTGGGACCCATCTCTAACACGCTCCCTGGTGATGAGGATGCTCTTGGCCCATGGACCACACTTAGAGTAACCATGGCACGAGGACCTGACTCCTCCTGTCTGGCTCCATGCCTGGCACTCGTCAACAACTCCTGACGCCCTGGGAGAGTACTGAGCACCAGAAAAGGGGAGAAGGAGCCCTGGGTTCTTGGTCGGAGGACCCGTGTTCTGCACTGCGCTCGGCTCCTCGCAGGAGGTGTTGAGTGCAGGACACATCCGTAGATTTTTCTGAGTCCCCATTTTTTAGCAGGTACGATGTGAAGTTTGTACTAAATAATTTGTGAGACCGGAGCCAACTCTAAATTTTAGTGTGACTGGATGAAGTGGGCAAGAAAGCTGCTCTGTAGGAATCAGAAATAAATGATCCCTCTTTGTGAGCAGTTCGTTACCAGGCAGTGGTAAAGCTGGGCGTTCAATGGTGGTTCTTTCCTCCTCCTGAGGGCAGGCCCTAAGCTAATGAGCTTGCTTTTCAGAAAATGGATCAAGCTATTAAGAAGGAGGTACAGAGGATTTTCAAGAAAGGGAAGATGGTGTGCTCCTTGGCTGTGAGTTCACTCCAGTCTGGCGTGTCCAGACCACCTGCCTGGGTGACTTTAATGAACACTTCAGCTCCTTAATAAGCAGATACACAGAGAGAATTGCTTGGATATCTTGGAGCCAGATCTTTGCAAGCGCTCCTCCCCCTTTAAAGGAAGTGAGGAAATTTGGTAATTTGCCAGGGTCGGTAATAGCCATGGTAATTTGCCATTCTCCTGGAAAACATGGCCAAGGGAATTTCCCCTACTTCCGCTTCATGCTGGTGGGAAGCGGTCATTATACAATTTTAAAGGCTAGACATTCTCTGCCCTAGCAAATGCAGTAACTCCGTGTTTTTGCATCATGAGGAAAAAGACCCCATGCTATGAAAAACAAATAAAACCCAGCTGCACATTTTCCAAACCAGCCAGGAGTTCAAGGAGTACAAATCAAGCAAAGGAGATCTTCAGTGATTAGTTTTTAATATGGGCAGTTAATGGTGTTTTTTCCGCCAAGTCTGCCAAAGTCCTGATGGCTATAGATGCAGGTCAGTGAAATGATTAGCTCTCAAAGAGCAGGTGAATGCCTGATTAATATTTTCCAAGTGGACTTCACTGAAAGAATGTGCGTAAACTTTCTAGATTACCCTCTGCTTAAATCAAGCTCATTGGCAAGACTCATCGTGAGATGACTGCTTGGAATATCAGCCTTAATGTGTTGAAGTGAAAGTCGCTCAGTTGTGTCCGACTCTGCAATCCCGTAGTCTGTAGCCCACCAGGCTCCTCTGTCCATGGGGATTCTCTAGGCAAGAGTAATGGAGTGGGCATCCTTTCCCTTCTCCAGGGGATCTACCCAATCTAGGGCTCAAGCCCAGGTCTCCCGCGTCACAGGCGGATTCTTTACTGTCTGAGCCACCAGGGAAGCCTTCCAGGTACCTGCAGTTTAACTGAGAAAATAAGATGCCCCTCATGTATGGGAGTTTAGAGAAAGGAGAAGTCACCTCCTGCTAGCAAGAAAACTACAGAAATGTTTCAGGAGGCAATATTTCTTTTGGATAGTAATATATACGAAGAGGGAAGAGTTTATTTAAGTCTTATAATGGAATATTTTCTCGTGAGGTTTGGGCAATTAGAGAGCATCATCAACAGCCTATTATTCAGTTCAGCTCCGTCACTCAGTCATGTCCGACTCTTTGCGACCCCATGGACTGCAGCACGCCAGTGCGTCACAGGCGGATTCTTTACTGTCTGAGCCACCAGGGAAGCCTTCCAGGTACCTGCAGTTTAACTGAGAAAATAAGATGCCCCTCATGTATGGGAGTTTAGAGAAAGGAGAAGTCACCTCCTGCTAGCAAGAAAACTACAGAAATGTTTCAGGAGGCAATATTTCTTTTGGATAGTAATATATACGAAGAGGGAAGAGTTTATTTAAGTCTTATAATGGAATATTTTCTCGTGAGGTTTGGGCAATTAGAGAGCATCATCAACAGCCTATTATTCAGTTCAGCTCCGTCACTCAGTCATGTCCGACTCTTTGCGACCCCATGGACTGCAGCACGCCAGCCCTCCCTGTCCATCACCAGCTCCTGGAATTTACCCAGACTCAGGCAGTGGCACCCCACTCCAGTCCTCTTGCCTGGAAAATCCCATGGACGGAGGAGCCTGGTGGGCTGCAGTCCACGGGCTCGCTAAGAGTCAGACACGACGGAGTGACTTCCCTTTCACTTTTCACTTTCCTGCATTGGAGAATGGCAACCCACTCCAGTGTTCTTGCCGGGAGAATCCCAGGGATGGTGGAGCCCAATAGGCTGCTGTCTGTGGGGTCGTACAGAGTCGGACACGACTGAAGTGACTTAGCAGCAGCAGCAGCGTGTCCATTGAGTCGGTGATGCCATCCAACCATCTCATCCTCTGTTATCCCCTTCTCCTCTTGCCTTCCATCTTTCCCCTCATCAGGGTCTGTTCCAGTGAGTCGGCTATTCACACCAAGTGGCCAAAGTATTGGAGTTTCAGCTGCAACATCAGTCCTTCCAATGAATATTCAGGACTGATCTCCTTTAGGATGGACGGGTTGGGTTTCCTTGCAGACCAGGGGACTCTCAAGAGTCTTCTCCAACACTACAGGTTAAAAGCATCAATTTTTCAGTGCTCAGCTTTCTTTATAGTCCAACTCTCACATCCATCTATGACCACTGGAAAAACCATAGCCTTGACTAGACGGACCTTTGTTGGCAGAGTAATGTCTCTGCTTTTTAATATGCTGCCTAGGTTAGTCATAGCTTTTCTTCCAAGGAGCACGCGTCTTTTCGAACCCCGTGAACTGTATTATTAGTGATTCCCAAGGCATAGTGCGGTGATGTTCCTCCAAGCCCTCCGCCACTTTGACAAATACAACTTCAATCCATGAAAAACTGTAAGATCTTTTCTTCTGAAGATTTTGATAACTGCCATTTCATCTGAAGATGACAGGTCACACCACACATCTGACTCAGTTGCTCCTGATCCTGTGTTGAACTGAGTCGGTCAGAGACTTTGAAAACTAACTTAGAAGAAGTAGCTGAATATGAGACGCGTGATAATTACGAGTGTCTGCACTGCCCTCTCTTAGCTCTTTCTTGGGAACAGTGGGTGATTTGTAACAGACAATACCTTGCATCCAGTTTGATTTCGAAGTACAGTTTAAGTCGCGCTTCATTTTTTCCTGGTTAGTTTTCCTCTGGACAAGGTGCCAAAGATCTTAAAACTTGACGGCTAAGGGCAGTCACTTATTAAAATGTCACCCTGAAGGTTTATGCACGTGGGTTTAATTCTTGCTTGTTTGATGTCTGTGGACATTAAGTACAGAACTGCCTTGTGCTGCCCCGTTCTTCAGCCGTTGAACTGTCGTTCACACAGAACTGGTTCAGGGTGTCATCCGTGTGTTTTTTTCGTCGCTGATGGGTTGAAGCCATTTGGGCGCGGGTCCCCTGGAATAATGCCTTATATGGTGCAGGGACGCAGGATACGTGTGCCCTCTGTCAGCTTTCATCAGGCGCCTTCTGGCTTCGGGCCACGGAGCGGGGCACGCAGAAGAGCTGCAGCTAATGCGGGGCTGGGATTCTGAAGCTCCGGTGGAGGGTGAAAAACGCATATAATCAAAGCTGCCCTTGAAAATCTCTTTAATTGCCCTTGAAATGTAATCCTGTGGCATCTCTCTGCCCGGAGAGGCAAGCTTTCCTTCAGGACTAGATTGGATTGGTGTTTCCAGCAGTGAGCCCCATGGGGAGGAAGTCAGTTGGTTTGGGTTTATGGTGAGTGCTGGGTCACATCCGGGGTGGTGAGGTGCTCACGCCCAGAGGGGCGTTTGTGGGAACTGAGATCGGGGAGGCGCCTCTCCCCACCCCAACCCCGCTCACGTCCACTCTGGAGCACACCAGCCTGTTGGCTAGAGTAACTGGCATGTTTTAAGTGGTAAACGTTTCTGCCCTTTTGGTTAGATTTTTCTAAGGTGAATGCACAAGGAAGACTCTAAAAGAGCTCCCAGCTCTCAAGAATCTTCTCCACTAGGAGAATGAAAGTCTTCATGCCAATTGTGTGGGTGTCCAGCTCCACCTGTGGGTCTTGATTTCTCGTGTCTGCCCTGGAATTTGTTAACGGAAGGGCTTTAGCAAAGGAGGCCCCGTGGCTCCCGCGTGCTCTGGATCTGGAGGGACAGGCAGATTGGAGCAGGGGCCCCAGTGCTGGGAAGGGCCTTCCAGGGTCTGGGGGAGCCTGGAGAAGCGGACCCCGGGTGGCGATGCCATGGGGTGACTGGAGCCGAGGTCTGCAGGGAAATGCGGGGCCTGGGGCAGGGGGCCTCCGGAGGCCGGGCTCAGGAGTTGGTGCTTCATGCTGCAGTCAGTGGGGATCCACTGCAGTGTCTGTTTTGTTTTAGAGGCACAGCCCCTAGAAGTGCCGAGGTTTCAAAAGTCTGAAGGAGAGGAAGCCTGCAAGGGGAAGAAAGTGGGAGCTGAAAAAACAGGGCGCCCGTTATGGTGGGAGGTGATGGGTGGTTAACGTCGGTCATGCCAAGAAGGTGAGGCTATAAGTCCTGTAGGGAGAAACACTGGGTTTAATATTTAGGCAGAAAGGGACAGCCTGGAGGGAGAGGAAGAATTGAAGTCTGAGTGAGCTTTTTTCTTTTTTAATTAATTTATTTAATTGGAGGCTGATTCCTTTACAGTACTTTGGGGGTTTGGCCATCCATTGACGTGGATCAGCCACAGGTGCACACGCGTCCCCCATCCTGAACCCCGCCACCTCCCTCTTCACCCCATCCCTCAGGGCGGTCCCAGCGCACTGGCCCTGAGCGCCTGCTTCATCTGAGTGTTGGGGCCTCTGGAGAGCAGCGAGTCCACTGGAGGCGAGGGCGCTGGTTCTGCCCCTGCATCTGAGGGCTGTTTGTCCGGGAGCTTCTCAGGATTCCTCCAGGTCTGGGGCGCGTCCAGCCGAAGCAGAGCTGGTAGTGAAGCCTGCAGAAGCTGGGGGATGGGGGGGACACTCAGAACCAGGGCGGGGGTGGAGGGGACCTGGTTGGGAAACAGAACGCATCCTTCCCGGGAGGAGATGAGCAGCGTCAGTTGGTTGCGTCGTATTTGTGGCTGTTGCTGGACACACACCCGCTGGGAGGTGTCCCCTGGGCAGCCAGGAGTGAAGTCTGAGATGGGGGGAGGCTTCGGGGGGGCTCAGGGAGGCTCGGGTGAGGACTGGCCCACTCCTGGGAGGCTCACCGTCTGACCAGAGGCTTCCACCGGTACTTAGGAGGGACTGAGTGGCTCGCCGGGCCTTCCCTGGTGGCTCAGCTGGTAAAGAATCCGCCTGCAGTGCGGCAGACCTGGGTTCGATCCCCGGGTTGGGAAGATCCCCTGGAGAAGGGGAAGGCTACTCACTCCAGTATTTGGGCCTGGAGAATTCCACGGAGTGCATAGTCCATGGGTCGCAAAGAGCCGGACACAACTGAGCGGCTCGCCGAGAGCCGTGCGGAGCTGCTGACTTTGGGACCGCCCGTGTGTGTGCAGCCTGGGAAGGGTCTCCTGTCCAACCCCACCAGCAGGCCGCTCTCCCAGGCAGTTAGGAGCGGCAGACAAGCTGGATGGAGCCAGCTCTGTCTGCTCAGTGTCAGGAGTTGCAGACAGACAGTCCTTTGAGCTTTTTGCTGTTTCGCTTCTAGGAAAGCAAATCACAAGAGCGTTCAGCTTTCCCCCTTGCTTCCCCTTCTTGGGTCGGGACTCTGAAATCTTGACGACTCTGCCTTTCTTCCAAGACAGGGCTTAGAAATGCCGGGGCCTACAGGGGCCAGGCTCCTTGCGTGGGGACCCCTGCCTAAGCCCAAGCCGAAGTCTGCTCCGCTGTTGCCCAGAGCTCCAGGTCTTGTAGCTTTCTACAGAAAAGCCAGAAGTCTGGATTCTTATGTGAAAACTTCTTTTAAACTGTTGCCTGTCTCTTGCAAAGTAACATTGTGTGTCCCTGACCCACCGCTGCCTGGAAGATTTCTGTGTGATGGTTGCTTGGGGCGGGGGAGGCGGCCGGGGGCGGCTCATCACTCACCCTTTGAATTGCGTGCTCTTTCACACTCAGCAGTCATCACCCTTCCAACTCCTTTATTACTCTTTTTTCATACGTCTGCCCGCCCCCCTTCCTGGCTGTCTTCTTCCGTCTTTGATGCCTATGATTTACTTGCTAGAGCGCCAGGTGCTGAGTAGGTTGGGCCCCACTAGAATTTTTCTGAATCAAGTGGAATAAAACTACGCTCCTCTCTTTCACTGAACAGCCATAAATTCACTGAAAGATGAATTTGTCTTTGGTCTACATATTTAACCAGTACCAAAAGTGCATCTTGTTAACGTAGCCACACAGCGTGGACCCCAAATAATGGAACCACACACACACACTCACACACACACACAGACACTCACACACACACACATACACTCACATTCACACACACTCACACTCACACACATTCACACACACATACACTCACACTCACACACACACATACACTCACACACACTCATACACACACACATACACACATGCTCACACACACACGCTCACACACACACTCACACACACACTCACACACATACACACACATACACATACACTCACACGCTCACACACACATACACTCACACACATACACACACACACACGCTCACACACACGCTCACACACACACTCACACATACACTCACAGACGCACGCTCACACACACACATGCTCACATACACACACACACACGCTCACACACACGCTCACATACACACACAGACACGCTCACACATTCACACACACACACACGCTCACACACACACACACATACACACACATACACATACACACACGCACACACACACATTCACACACACACGCTCACACACACACGCTCACACACACATACACACACACACACACACACTCTCACACACTCACGCTCACACACACGCTCACACACACACACACATGCTCACACACACACACACATACACTCACACACACATACACACACACTCACACATACACTCACGCTCACACACACGCTCACACACACGCTCACACACACTCATACTCACACACATACACACTCACACATACACATACACTCACACATACACATACACTCACACACACACATACACTCACACTCACACACACACATACACTCACACACACACAAGATCCTATTATTGTCCAGATAGCAGTGGTTTGCCACAAGGATATGTATATGTTATTTTTCACTCTTTTTTTGGATTGTTTTTAAAAAACAGCCAAAGAGTGGGCTTCAGAAGAAGGGCCGGCTCTGCGGACCTCGAGTGGAGTANTACACTCACACACACACATACACTCACACTCACACACACACACACACACACACACACACAAGATCCTATTATTGTCCAGATAGCAGTGGTTTGCCACAAGGATATGTATATGTTATTTTTCACTCTTTTTTTGGATTGTTTTTAAAAAACAGCCAAAGAGTGGGCTTCAGAAGAAGGGCCGGCTCTGCGGACCTCGAGTGGAGTACAGATGCCTTCGGTCGCGGTCCGAGCAGGCCCTCAGGATGCGGTTCTGCCCTTCCTGACCGTGCCTGCCTCACAGGCACCTGCCTCACGGGAAGGACCTTCCCACACCCTTGCCTGTGCCCGGGCCCGGGACACAGAGGGGCAGCGAGGCGCCTGCCCCGCTGCTGGTCTCCCTGGTAACCAAATTCGGGCCGCCTGCCGCCATGCCCCGTGACGGGCAGTCCTCTCCCAGCCCCCGGGTGCGGAGCACCACCCCGCACTGCCGGCCTTCAGCCGCACGTGGCGGAGCTTCCCCCCAGGATGGCACTGCAGGCGGGTGAGCCCGCAGCCCAGTCTCACACACACGCTCACACATACACACACACTCACACACTCATACACACACACACTCACACACACACATACACTCACACTCACACACACATACACTCACACTCACACACACATACACTCACACACACACACATACACTCACACTCACACACACACATACACTCACATACACATACACTCACACTCACACACACACATACACTCACACTCACACACACACACACACACACACACACAAGATCCTATTATTGTCCAGATAGCAGTGGTTTGCCACAAGGATATGTATATGTTATTTTTCACTCTTTTTTTGGATTGTTTTTAAAAAACAGCCAAAGAGTGGGCTTCAGAAGAAGGGCCGGCCCTGCGGACCTCGAGTGGAGTACAGATGCCTTCGGTCGCGGTCCGAGCAGGCCCTCAGGATGCGGTTCTGCCCTTCCTGACCGTGCCTGCCTCACAGGCACCTGCCTCACGGGAAGGACCTTCCCACACACTTGCCTGTGCCCGGGCCCGGGACGGTTTCCATCAGAGGGGCAGCGAGGCGCCTGCCCTGCTGCTGGTCTCCCTGGTAACCAAATTCGGGCCGCCTGCCGCCGTGCCCCCTGACGGGCAGTCCTCTCCCAGCCCCCGGGTGCGGAGCTGCCGGCCTTCGGCCGCACGTGGCGGAGCTTCCCCCCAGGATGGCACTGCAGGCGGGTGAGCCCGCAGCCCAGTCCATGAGGCCACTGCTGCCTCCGTGGCCGCCTCTGTGCTCGCTCTTTGGCAGTAAGATCTTAAAGGCAGGCAAGCGCTGGCCTTATCGGCCAGCCTTTTCTTGTAGCCCAGAAGATAACATGAACATTTTCGTTGGCGTTTGAAAAGGGCAGAATTGGGAAAGTACAGAATTCTGTTGGGACAGACCAGAAGATTCTTTTAAAAATTAGAGCCGAAAGTGTCCTCTTTAAGTGGCCCTGTGTCTCTTCCTGTCTAATTTCTACCAATTACTTTGACTCTTGGGAGAATTACAGGGCTTCTAGAAAGAGGTTTCTTAATGAAATGGAATACACAGGAGGGAGGGGTGCCTTCTGGGACGCGCCCTAGAAAACGCTCACACGCGAGCTGGGCTTCAGCCTGGAGCGTCTGACTGTCGGAATCACACGTGGGGAGGGCGCCTAGCGCTGGGCTCAGGGTGATTGACACGTGCTGCTGTCGGGGGGTGGGGGGGACCACAGCCGCTGGCTTGTTCCCAGAGAGCAGACACGCGGGAAGGGGGACTCGGAGTTCTGTGCTTAACCCTGGTGGGGAGAGAAGGTCTTTGTGTTGTGCGGAGGTCATCGTTTGGGGTTCCGATTTGGGAAGGACCCCGATCTTTGCTCACAGTGCTCCCCCCGGCCTCCCGTTGCTGGCGTGGGAGCCTCCTCATCAGCTTTCGCAAGCTTCCTTCCCTGGGGCTGCTGCCTCGGCCCCCACAGAGCTGTCCGGCCACTCCGCAGACCTCCTTAATGCATTCCTCCTATTTCCTCCCCTCACTCCAGGCTGACACCCTTCTCCAGCGTGTGGAAGTTTCAGGATTCACTGTTAATTACTCTGTTTGCACTTTCCAATCTAATATGTCGGCATATAGCCACACTGTCTTGGGGAAAGAGAGGTTTCTTTTCCCCCAGTCCACACCCCTAAATGGCTTGCCTGCTTATTCTCCTTCTGTCTCTCCACGTGTGGGATTTTATCCCAGGTTGCGATGAAACTGTCTGATCGCTGTCCTGGATTGCCTGTGTCTTTCCCCACATGTTCCACCTTATTTATTTTTTGCCTCCTCTGAGAGAGAATTAGCATACTAGCGGTTTCCAGTGTTTCTCGGAAGTCGCTTGGAATGGCGGAGAACAGCAAGCAGGGGGCCCCGAACACAGAAAGCACGAGCAACTCTGCGTCTTTGAAGTTTCCTGTTGATCTTCAACCCTGTGCAAATACGACGGTCCTGTGACCTGCCTGTGTTTGTTTTAGAATAAGGTAAAGAAGAGCCCTCTCCTCGCACGCGCACGCACCCCCTTTAAATTACAGGGGACTCCGGGAAGGCGCGCCTGCGGCATTGTGCCTGGGCTGTAGGGACGCGCACCGGCGCGCGGGCCGCGTGCGGTGTCGGCGATCGGGTGCAAACAGTTTACTCAGGTGTTAGACTTTTGGACTTGGGTGCTTATTCACATTGAGTTTAGGAACTCAGAGGGTCTTCCTGGCGGGGTCTTCTTTTTGTCCTTCGTCTTCTTTGTCAGTTAGTAGGAACTTCAGTTCAGTTCAGTTCAGTTCAGTCGCTCAGTCGTGTCCGACTCTCGCGACCCCATGAACCGCAGCACGCCAGGCCTCCCTGTCCATCACCAACTCCCGGAGTTCACTCAGACTCACGTCCATCGAGTCCGTGATGCCATCCAGCCCTCTCCTCCTCGGTCGTCCCCTTCTCCTCCCGCCCGCAGTCCCTCCCAGCATCAGCGTCTTCGGTGTATATTGCTGAAGCTAAGAGGGATATCACGGGCACTGCGAGTGTCGGGGCCGGGGAAAGGCGAGCGCCCCTTCAGGTTTGCATTTTCAGCCACGAATGCAGCTGCTGCCGCCGCTGCTGCTAAGTCACTTCAGTCGTGTCCGACTCTTAGCGACCCCATGGACTGCAGCCCACCAGGCTCCTCCATCCGTGGGATTTTCCAGGCAAGAGTACTGGAGTGGAGTGCCATGAATGCAGCAGCAGGTGAGGAATAACTCCCAGATCCACATAAGTACATTATTAGTGACTGCAGCGTTCTTAAGATTCTGATGTAGTGATTATCTCTATGATCTATCCAAGCTGCTTTCTGTAATATTTTAAATGGTTGAAAAATGGAACCATTTTACAAAGAGGTGGATGCTGTAATGTGATTAAGTGGAGTGCATCATTTCATTTGCTTCCTATTCAGCCACCATGAGGTGGAACTTGAATTGGCTACAGAGACTTTGAAAACCCGGTTAGTAACTGGTATTCGCATCTCACCTGTTTCCGAGGGCCTGTGAGTGCTTTCGCCCCATTCCTGTGTGTGTTAAGTGTTACATTCAGTCTCACCACCGTCCTCATGAGGGCTGTTTTTTGTTGTCCTTCTTTGTGGAAAATACTCTTATGCATTCAGCAGAGGTTTTAGACTCTATTTTATAGCTGAAAAATAGAGGCAGTCTTGGCGTTACTCCTCACTTCTGGCTTAAGTCCTAAGATGAGGCTGGAGCAGTCACTGATGACCTCTCAGGACCGGAGTGCAGGCTGGGTGAGCGCGAGGGTTGGTGGAGGTGGGACTCACGGCTCAGAAACGCATCCTCTTTGGTTTCATGGCCCCGGAGCTTATGGGAGGGTCCTCTGAGAATCCCCCGGGTCCTCTGGGCTGTACAGTACCTGTCCAGGCTGTGGGACCACAAGCCTGGTCACCCCCACGCTGGTGTCAGGACACGGGGCCGCCGCTGCAAACCATCGGGAGACACCCAGACACCTCCGTTCAGCAGAATGGCCGGGCCTTGTCAGTGTCTGCACTGAACGGTGCTGTACTGGGGATGGGTCTAAGGCCATCGGTACCTTATTTCCCTCTGTTCCCTAAAAGCTGGAGCAACATGAATCTACCACGCGTCTGTGTTTCTAAGGCAGTGACCCTTGTAAGTCCTATTAAGGGTTCATAAATACATTATACATACATACATCTGATTTTAACAGACTGAATTGTGGAAAAGGCATGTACAAAAGAGTCTGCTGTTATGCAACTTGCAACTGTCATTCAAAACTGTCAGTCCACACCCACCGAGACGAACATGTAAAAGCCCTGCCTTGATAAACCCAGTACCTCATCCCCTCTGGTGCCAGTGCCTCTCTTGGCTTGGCCCACCTCTTCTTGGAGGTGTTCTTTATTTTCTTAATAAACCTGCTTTTGCCACAGGTAAGACCTCAGATTCTTTTTTGTATTCTTACCAAGGACCAAGGCCCACAGGGGTGGCGGTGGGGGTGAGGGGGGCCTCCTTTGATCCTCCCCAAATCTGCTAACACTAGTAAATGGGAAAACTCTTTCCATTCTCCTAGGCCTGCTTCTCTAGTAGAAAAATAGGACAGGGTTACACACACATTTTGTTTTCATATGAGTGGACTGAGGTAGACAGGAATTGACAGTATAGTTCACTAATGGTCTATTATTTTTTATCACTACTATAGCATAAATTATAAAGGCAAATAAAATTTTTTTGGGCTTCTGAAAAAGCATAGTGCTATGTATGTAGCATAAGCTCAGTAAAACACTTTTACATAGACAAATGAACAATTAACACTATAAAATATCTTTATTTCTTTTTTAACATCTAATACTGTAGTCCATAGAAATTATTTGTCATATCTATTTAGATTTGATACTCAGAAAAATATGACTCTAGTTCATCTTACCCACATTATTTCTATCTCATGGTCAGTATTTGGATGCACTTTTGTGATTAAATTTTAGTAGCAGAGTTAAACTTTTCTTAAGTATATACTTTATCATATCAACCCCAAAAATCAATGATAGTTGAGTAATTTCCACTCTATTTCTATAAATTACTAGAAATTGGTTCAGTTCAGTTCAGTTCAGTCGCTCAGACGTGTCCGACTGTTTGCGACCCCATGAATCGCAGCACGCCAGGCCTCCCTGTCCATCACCATCTCCCGGAGTTCACTCAGACTCACGTCCATCGAGTCTGTGATGCCATCCAGCCATCTCATCCTCGGTCGTCCCCTTCTCCTCCTGCCCCCAATCCCTCCCAGCATCAGAGTCTTTTCCAATGAGTCAACTCTTCGCATGAGGTGGCCAAAGTACTGGAGTTTCAGCTTTAGCATCATTCCTTCCAAAGAAATCCCAGGCTTGATCTCCTTCAGAATGGACTGGTTGGATCTCCTTGCAGTCCAAGGGACTCTCAAGAGTCTTCTCCAACACCACAGTTCAAAAGCATCAATTCTTCAGCGCTCAGCTTTCTTCACAGTCCAACTGTCTTAAATCAAAACTGCATATTCATTTTTTTAAGCTTGCGTTTGAGGAAAATAAATGGACCAATGAATTGCATACTCCCAAAGTGCATACCTTTGAAAGCATAACACATAACCATCTGATTGATTTTGCTCTGGGCAATTATGTTGAAATAGTCGTCATAATATAGAGTAATTGGTTTTCTTTTTTTAACCAAGACTATATCAGGCCTATCAAAAAATTGAAAGGAAAGATGCCACTAAACTCTATTACAAATTAAACATTAAAAATGAGAATTTTTATTTGACATTATGAATTTATAGCCCAAATAATAATTTAACTTTAAATTTAACTGAAAATAATCCCAAATAAGTTTTCAAAAGATGGCTGATAATATATCTATGTGGTGACATAAACCAGAATTACTCCATTTCTATTTTGGCAGTTATTATAAATAAATTTGAGCTGTGATGCAAATTCTACTTCAATCTAACTCAAAATACTGAAAACTATATCTAAATTCAATTTTCTTATTTACATATTTGCTCAGCTGTACTTGGGTATATTTAATTGCATTTCAAAGGACTTAAAATGACATGACCTGTGCTAGGTAAGTGTTCCAGGTAATTAAAATGATCAGTGTCCTTTCATTTAATCCCTACAGTAAGCCTATATACAAAGATCTCACAAAGACCACTTGTGACACCATTTGAAATTAGCAATTACGTTCTGTGACTAAAATCATACAAGCTTTGAATACATTTTATCATATTTTATACAGACATCTTTTTTGATGCTTCAAGGTCACCACCAAGATGGAGGGAACAGTAACACTTTCATGCATTAAGTCATACTGAAGGCATATTTGTCCTCACTCTGGTAGAACCTGAGCTATTATGTTTGTTTCTGATATTTTTTTGATACTTTACTGATGGCTCAATGGCTGTCTCTTTTGGTTGTGTGTGCCTGCTTGCTGAGATGCTTCATGTTTGTATGTCCAACTGGTTCCTTGGGATTTGCAGTATGCAGAAACCTGACTTCACCTAGCGCTTTAAATTGCATCTGAACTATAAATTAATGAGACCTGTTTGAGTGCCTAAATCTCTCTTAAATGAAATGTTCAGTTCAACTTCAGTGAAACTCTTCAATGAAAGACCACTTTCATAGTCATTTACCTATACCTTCAGACTGGCTGGTTTTGACTAACAGGCAGAAATCAAGAGTATGTAGAAAAAAGAAGACAATGTTTCCCACTTTCCCAGCTTTGGGCAATGCCTCCAGTGGCTGCCTTGCTTCTGTGGCTCTAACTCCCACTGGAAGGGCTGACTGCAGCTCAGGATTCTTCTGGTTGACTCCAAGACCTAAGTTCTGATAACACTGCCTCTTTCTGTGGTCTCTCTTGCCCTGGGCTAGATGGTTTCCTACTGCTGCTAACCTACAAGTTCTTAGCACTCCCATCACTTGTAAAACCAATTCCATGTGCTAAATCTCCTTCTTCAAAATATTTTAAATGCCTTTAACAATGCCTTTTAAGAGTTTACAAATAATATTTAGACCCTGATACTACAGAAGGTGAAAAAGCAAGATCATAGTCATCTAGGTAAAGATCATCCTGGATCAGGAAGAGTAAGTTCAACCATTTGGGAGAGAACTGCCAAGCAGTACTCATGGCATAGCAAAGACGACAGTGTGACTGCCTCTGGAGGGAGGAGGTGAGCCCAGAGACAATAAAAAGTGGGTCAGAGAACAGAAAGGAGAATAAAGCACATCTTCTAGAACCTAGTAGGTCATCTTTCTTTTTCTCTAAAAAAGATGGAAAATTATCAAAGGCTTTTCAACTGTAGGGTGTGATGATTTAATTTTTGTCTTAACCATTTTTTCTCTAAAGGGGCAACAGCTGAAGTAGAAAGACATATTTAGAAGGTAGTGAAATATTTTGGCAAAAAGAAAAAAAGTTTTTTTTTTGTGACAGGAAAATAGTGGTGGTGATAAGAAGTGATCAACTCATGGGGAGGTTATGAGGTCAAGCCTACAGGATTTGAGGGTGAATGTTATGCATTAAACAAGAAAAGAATATTTTGGTTTAAAAGTTTATTAAGATATTTATGTGGAGATATGGGATATATGAGAATGAGCTATATGAGTATGGACTCAAATGGAAAGGTGTAACCTACAGATATAAAGTTGGAAATTACCATATATACATAGTAGCTTTAAAGCCATGAGACTAAACAACATCACTAATAGTATTCCTTGTTTATTCCTTGCAGCTTATTTGTAGAATACCAAGCCCCAATAGTATCTCTTGCTTATTTTGGATAGGTGAATTCAAGAAAAAAAAATGATTACATAGATTATTAAGATAGAAAATACAGATTACTTTTATATAAAGCTACAGAACCTTTTAAGTGTTCTTTAGCTAAAGTATTCACAATGAGGAGTCATATATTTAGTCCAAGTATTTATGAACTTGTCTCTTAAACAGTTGTATTGTTTAAGTTCCACATCCAGCTCATACTAAGCAGGGATGTGATAAGACATCTGCAGTGTGTAAGAGAAGCCTAGGACTGCAGTCTCAGGGCTTGAGCACCGAAGGCTCATCTGTTTCTTGCTTTAGAGTCTGCAGGCATCTCTACCACATTTTCCCCTTCCACAGCAGGCCATCTTTATCAACATGGCAGAAAGTATATTCACCAACAATTTTACATCTTTACACCTTATGACTTCTATGATTCAGAAACAACAACAGCAGTTCACAGAACAACCAGAAAGCAAGAAAGTGCTGAAAAGGCAAGGCTGTATATTCTGTACCGTTTTCAAGGCCAATTTAACAGTCCCTTAAGAAAATATATTTTTTATTCTTTCATTCATTGCCTACATATATATATATACATTCAAAATATACATATACCTTGAACGTGAAGCTATTAGCATTTCTCCTTCAGAAACACGAAAAGATAAGAATAATAGCAGCATTTGAAACCATTTTCCTTTAATACACTTTTTTTTTTTTTACAATTCTATGCACTTTATCCCAGATTTCATAAAGTTAAAATTGATGTAACAATTTACCTGAAATGTTTGATCACTATACAACAATAAAGGTTAGTATCAGAGATATTTTAAAAATATGATATTCACTAGAAAACTACATAAGAAAAGATTATTTAGTTTTAAGTCTAATACTCTGTGCCATATTTTAGGATTACTTAGATAACTACAGTAAAAAAACAAAACAAAACAACAACTTAACTTTGAAGCTATGAAGCATGCTAAACTTACCAGAGTATGATGTGATGATAAATTATTCAACACTGCATGTGAAGATAGATCTACAAAATAA
>SJYX01012549.1:17619-29647 GCA_006410675.1 Oreotragus oreotragus | reverse complement strand
GAGGGAGAGGGTGGGATGATTTGGGAGAATAGCATTGAAATATGTATACTATCATGTAAGAAAAGAATCACCAGTTTATGTTTGATGCAGGATACAGGATGTTTGGGGCTGGTGTATGGGCATGATCCAGAGGGATGATGTGGGGTGGGAGGTGGGAGAGGGGGTTCATGTTTGGGAGGTCATGTACACCCATGATGGATTCATGTCAATGTATGCCAAAACCAATACAGTACTGTAAAGTAAAATAAGGTAAAAATAAAAATTAAAAAAAAAAAAGAACTTTAGACTCCAGGAAAACTCAGAATACAGATATTTTCTCTGACATAGTTATAATTTACCTGAGACCAGCCACAGAATTTTTCCTCATTCACCAATACAATCCAGTGCCTGTCAAAGTGAATGGCACATTGTAGGCACTTAGTACATACTAGCTGAATGAATAGAGATTTCTAGAGATGCTGCCTGCTTCACTCAAGTTGGGTGCACAATGAACTACTCCCATTTCCTACTACTTTAAAAGCATATTTAGACATATTTCTCTTACTTTAACTTTTAAACACTCCTCTGGGCACAACTGAGAGTACATTCATTGATCCTTGCAGAGAATCCTCATGTAGGGAGAGACTGCTTTCTAACCTGGACTGCTCAGCCCTACTGATGGAGAAGGGTAAGTGACTTTGAAAATGGGGAGCAGGCACTTGCATTATCATTTGTATGAAGACTAAATATACTTTCTCCAACTTCAAAATATTGCCACTATGTGGTAATACATAAAATTTCATTAACATTTTAATCACTTAGTGAATAACTATAATGTCAACTCCTAAACTTTTATCTCACAACTTTTCATCCCTGAAATGCTAATATGCTGTAAACTTTCTTATTTCTGTTTTATCTAAAATAAGCACATTTATATTCTGTGAACATTTATTTCAGACTTGTTTCCATTTGTGTTTTAACATTTAAAGTTGAAAGCCAAAGGTAGGATATTCCCAAATTCATAATCCCTGAGGGAGCTTTCATTCTTGACTGGATTCTGATAAAATTACCACTATGCTATTCAATCTAATTTATTTTCTCCAAAATTTTTCTAAGTGATTATGATGTTAATTTAAAGTTTCTTCAATAGATTTTGTCCTAAGCAAATCACTGAAAACTGCATGAGTTTTTACTACCAACTGACCTCCTCCTGAGAAAAAGAAAGTACCATGACTCCACTCTCCATTTCCATTGCAACAGGCTGAGAAAGATTCATGTTTAAAATTCAAAGGCTGTGGTTGAATTGTATAGATATTCATATTTTTTAAAAAATCTCAGCAGTTGGTTCATCAGTTCACTTTTATTTGTGTCTTTTTTGTATTTTTTTCATCATATACTCCTTGGGAAATAAGGGAAAAATTAATCTCCAAAAACCCTTTTTGATCAAGGGTTTTTACTTCATTTACTGAAATCCTGAGAACTCCAACCAACATCAATAAATGAGTACATGAAATTGGACTAGCTAATTTTTGTTCGCATATGTCTATAATTTTAGTAACAAGCTGGGGAAAAGATAGGATGGGGAACAGAGAGAATTAGAACTTGGTGATTTAAATGCAAGATTAATGGTTATCAATGGTAATAAATGACTGCGTATCAAATTAAATGAATAAATGAACATGAGACTTTTAGGACTATACTCTTCTTAGCCAGACCATTCTTCATATTCTTCACAAACATTTTAAATTAATTTATCTTCACAAACATTTTTAATAACACAAATCACCATTCAATGAAATACAGTAGAAATAAAATATGACTAAAAATCTATTTATGTTTGAATTTGTTTCATTCTGTCTATAATGTTTATGCCACTGAAAGCAAAACAAACATGTTTCCTTATTAATAGCATTATCCCCTTTAACTATCAGCCTAAACATTCTTCCTCTATTTTCTCCTTATAAGAGAAGCATTATATGCTTCATATTCAAAGCTAGGGGAAGCATACTGAAAACACCAACAAATACAGAAAGACAGGATTGGCCATTTTAAAAAGGCAAAAATAAAAACGCAGAAAATCAAAAGTTTAACTTCCTCCTTTAATGTCCTCTATGAGTAATATGGCACTAATAGAATGCAGGAATAAATGCATTCTCTTGGTGTCTTAATTGAGTATTGTTTAGCAGTTCTTTTCATAAGGCTTGTAAAAAATGTCCCCTCTGGTAACTTTAAATTCGTATTTTTAATTAGCATTTAGTTGTATCTTTGAAAAGAAACCAGCTTCTTTTTGCCTGCCAACAGCAATTTTCAGCTCAGCAGATAAAAAATTATGTCCTGTGCATTAAAGCCAACAGGTCTGATGTCAAGATGGGAATACTGCCATAATTTTGTCTGGAAAATTAATTTAATTTGTTCTAAATATATTTGTTTATGCGTTCAAACTCTATTTGTATATACTTTTAACAAAAATATAGATCTTATGCTTAAATGCTAAAAATTGGAAACAATTATTTGGAATACATAGGCAATCGATTCTAAATAATTTTCCTAGCATACTGAATACCAATGTACAAATTCCCTTCAAAATAAAATGGGATATATAGTTAATAAAAAATAAGAAACTGAAAAATTTCCATATAAATTTTCTAGCTTTTGAAGCATTCTAGATACCTAAGCAATCAAATTACAAATGCTGTGCTCTGTGTTCACCCCTCAGATAGGTGATGGTGTTGTTTAAAACAAAATGTAAAAATTGTACATGCTGGTGCTGCTGCTGCTAAGTCACTTCAGTCATGTCGACTCTGTGTGACCCCATAGATGGCAGCCCACCAGGCTTCCCCATCCCTGGGATTCTCCAGGCAAGAACACTGGAGTGGGTTGCCATTTCTTTCTCCAATGCATGAAAGTGAAAAGTGAAAGGGAAGTCGCTCAGTTGTGTCTGACTCTTCTCGATCCCATAGACCACAGCCTACCAGGCTTCTCCATCCATGGGATTTTCCAGGCAAGAGTACTGGAGTGGGGTGCCATCGCCTTCTCCAAAAGTTGCACATAGAGAGAGAAAAAGATGGCGGAGGAGTAGGTGGATGTGGAGTACGTCTCTCTCCATGGATACATCAGGAATACACCCTCAGACACAGAAGTGCATGCAGAACACCTGCTGGGAGAGGGCAGGAGTACCTGACCAGGGAAAAGAATATATAGACCCACACAGAACTTGGTATGATGAAGGAACTAAGGGGAAAAACAGAAGTGTTAATAGGACTAGACCTGCCCTTCATGGGTGGGGGAAGTGAAGCAGGGGTCTGATCCCCACATTGGGGCAATTGTCTGAGTCAGAGGAGAAAAACTTAAGGCTGAGAGTGAAACAGCTGATCTGTGGTAGCCTAAATGGAATGAGAATCAGATAGTCCTTTCCACAGCCATACATATCCTGGACAGGGAGGCAGATCCCCTGGAAGGCGCAGCAGCTGGAAGCTGGAGTTAAGGGATTGTGGAGTAATCCTAGGGCGAGTGCTGCTATTGACTGCGGAGAGATGGACTGAAGGGATGGGATGGAGCAGATTGTGGTGGGAAATGCTTGTGGAGGAAAGCTGGGCAGCCATGAAAGGAAGGCAATACTGCTGAGTCATGCATAAGGAGTGGAGCCATTACCGTGGCCTCTCTCCCCCAACACTCCAGCATCAGCAGCTGAACAATAGAGAGGCTGGCCCATCAAACTGCCTGAAGCACTGAACTACAGAGTAGGACCCCACACAGGGTGCCCCTATACGTGCCTGACAAGTCGAACAACATAGAAGGACCTGAGGCAAGGGAGCCCGCTAAGTGCCTGAATGGGCAGAGCTATGGAGAAAGACTGGCCAAAGAGGACTTCTGATCACCAGCTATAAGAGGCTTGAAAAAAGACTCTGATAGAGCCATAACTACTGTGGCAGAGGCAGTCAGTGTCCCTGCACACTTGGTGCCACCAGGGTCCCCACACGCCAAGCAGCTGTGCCACCTTCACTCTCAACTCTCACTGGGGCAGAGCTGCCAGAGGCAGAAAAACTCTCATGTCTCTGCACGCAGGGTTGCTTTGGTCCAGCTCTTTGTGACCCTGTAGACTATGGCCTGCTGGACTTCTCTGTCAGGAAAGGGGTTCTCCAGGCAAGAATACGGGAGTGTTTGGGGCAGTACTGGTTGCCATACCCTTCTCGAGCACATTTCCTGCTGCCATAGCCACCAACTCCCCTGAGTACATAGTGCTGCCAGAATCCCTGCAACCCAAGCAGCTGCCCCACCTCCACAGCTGGCCCTCACAGGGACAAACCCAAACCCTCCAGGGCAGCCTCAGGAACAAACTCCAGTGGTTGAACCACATGCAGAGGTGGAAACAAAACTAGAATTGAAGCCCAGGGGCAGTGTGCCTAAGGAAGAAGACCCAAAACCTTCCTACCAGCTGTACAAGCTGAAGATTAAATCCACATAATCAACTAGGCAGACTCTGTCTCTATGGAATATATAAAAAGTCATTGAGAGCTCCCACAAAGAAAACATACTAGTTCTGATAGCTGCAGACATTGGAAACAAGAATACAAAGGAGTCGGACCAAATTAGAATCTGAGCTGTCCTCACAGCAGGTCCAGAGATAAGCACAGTGCTGAAGGGCATCCTAGGGAGGTGAGGCAGACTGTCACTCTCAGCAAGGTAAAGGATTCTGACAGCAGTGACTCAAGAAAAACATTTATTATTTGTTGGGAGCCAGCACGAAGAGTCCAGCCCGTGGCAAAGGTCATGAGGTTAAGGGGTCCAACAGGCAAAGGCGAGTCCGGCCTTAAGGGAGCCTCGCTGGATTTTCTCAAGCACCTACCCCCAAAACCAGAGTCTGCCTGCCATACTGCATTATGCTTTTCACTTATGCTTCTGACATTAACAGGGGCTATCCCCCCACCTCCTTTCCCTGGAAAAAGTTAATTTAGAGCTTTTAGATAATAAGTCTCTTGGATATAATAAGAGTGTTTCAATCCAAAAACTGAGCCACAGTCAGCTCCTGGTCTTGTTTTTGGTGACTGTATAGAGCTTCTCCATCTTTGGCTGCAAAGAATATAATCAATCTGATTTTGGTGTTGACCATCTGGTGATGTCCATGTGTAGAGTCTTCTCTTGTGTTGCTGGAAGAGGGTGTTTGCTATGACCAGTGCATTTTCTTGGCAAAACTCTATTAGTCTTTGACACATTAGCACAGATGAATATATATATATATATATATACACACACACACACATTCACACACATATATACATAAAATATTCCATCCAAAAGCAGCAGAATACACATTCTTTTCAAGTATACATAGAACATTCTAGAGAATAGATCATATGCTAGGCCACAAAACACATCTCAACAAATTTAAGAAAACTGAATTGATATCAAGCATATTCTTTGATATGAATTATATGAAACTAGAGATCAGTTAAAGGAAGAAAACCACAAAGTACACCAATACATGATGACTAAACAACATGCTTCTAAAAACTAATGAGTTAACAATGAAATCAAAGAGGAAATTTAAAAAAAAAGATTGTGACAAATGAAAATAGAAGGATACCTATCCAAAATCTATGAACACAGTAAAAGAGAGTTCTAAAAAGTGAAGTTATAGTGATACAGGCCTACCTCAAGAAAGAAAATCTCAAATAACCTAACTTTCTACCTAAAGGAATTAGAAAAAGAACAAAGCCCAAACTTAACAGAAGAAATAAAATAATAAAGATCAAAGCAGAAATAAGAGACCAAAGAAATGGTTTTAAAAAATCAGTGACACTAAGAGCTGTTTTTCCTAAAAAAAAAAAAAAAGTTTAAGTTGATAAACCATAGTCTGACTTATCAAGGGAAAAAGAAAATTTAAATAAATTTAGAAATGGGAAAAGAGAAAATATAACCAATTTCAAAGAAATACAAATAATAAGATAACACTATTAATAATTATATACTAACAAATTGGACAATCTAGAATGAGTAAATTCCTAGAAACATATAATTTCCAAGACTGATTCAGGAAGAAAAAAAATCTGAACAGACTGCCAATGGAAATGAAACTGAATCAGTAGTTAAAAAACTCCCAACAATAAAATCACAGGACCAGATTGCTGCACAGAGGAATTCTACCAAATATTTAAAAGAGTGAATATCCATCATTCTCAACTTAGTCCAAAAATTTAAAGAGAAGGGAACACTTAAAACTCACTCCATCTTTACCAAAATCAAACAAAGATACTAAGAAAGAAAATATATGCCAGTATCAGTGATGAACATACATGCAAAAATCCTCAACAAAATATTAGTAAGTCAAGTGCTATAATACATTAAAAGGATCATACCTTATACATTATCCCAAGAGGGATTTATTCTAGGGATGCAAGTCAAGTAACACTTTACACCACATTAACAAAACATAGAGCAAAAACCATATAATCTCAAAAGATGCAGCAAAAGCATTTGACAAAACTGAACATCCATTTGTGATAAAAATTCTCAAGAAATTTTCTATAGAGGGAAGCACACCTCAACATAATAAAGGCCATTTATGACAATCCCAAGGGTAACATCATAGTCAGTGATGAAAAACTGAACACTTTCCCTCCAAGATCAGGAACAATACAAGGAGCCTACTCTTGCCACCTATATTTAGTATGGTATTGTAAGTCCTAGCCACAATAATCAGACGATTTTTTAAAAAGGCATATAAATTGGAAGGGAAGAAATAAACTTGTCACTAGGTACAAATGCCATGGTACTATATATAGAAAATACTAAAAACCCTACAAAAAATCTATTACAATATGAATTCAGTAAAATTGTAGGGTACAAAATTAATATGCAAAATCTGTTGCATTTCTATATATGAATAATGGACCATCAGAAGAAGAAATTTTTTAAATGTTATTTACAATTGCATCACAAATAGTAAAATACCTAGGAATAAATCTAACAGGTAAAAGAGCTGTAATCTGAAAACTGTAAGACACCAATGAAGGAATTTAAACATTCTAGTAAATGGAAAGATAAACCATGTTCATGGATTTGAATATTAATATTATTAAAATGTCCATACAACACAAACCAAACTACAGATTTAATGCAAACTCTATCAAAATGCAATGACATTTTTGACAGAACTAGAATAATTCTAGAATTCTTATGCAATGGTAAAATGCTCTGAATAACCAAAGCAATATTGAAAAAGAATAAAGGTGGAGGTACAATGCTCCCTGACTTCAGACTATAATGCAAAGCTATAATAATCAAAACAATGTGAAACTGCCACAAAAACAGATACATAGATCAATAGAATGGAAGAGAGACAAGAAATAAATCCATGCACATATTTTCAATTAATCTATAAGAAAGAAAGCAAGGATATAGAAGGCAAAAATGACAGTCTCTTCAAAAAGCAGTGCAGAGAATCTAAACAGCTAGAAGTAAAAGAATGAAACTAGAACATTTTTTTCACACCATATGTAAAATAATCTTAAAATAGATTAAAAATATTGATTTTAAAACCTAAAACCATAGAACCACTAAAAGAAAACATAGGCAGTACCCTCTTGGACAACAGTCTAACAAATATACTTTTTTGGGTCTGTTGCCTCAGGCAAGGGCAACAAAAATAGAAAGACAATCAAAAATGATCTAATCAAACTAAAAAGCTTTTGCACAACAGAGAGGGTCATCATCAAAAGAAAAAGGCAACCTACTGAATGGGGGAAAATGTTTTTAAATGGTTTATTATACAAAATTTATAAAGAATTCATACAATCCAGTATAAAAAAATCAAATAATGGGCAGAGGATTTGAACATTTTTCTAAGACAAATAGATGGCCAGAGGTAAATGAAAAAGTGTTCCACCCCTAATCATGATGGAGGTGTACATCAAACCTATAGTGAGATATTACCTCAAATTCTTATTTATATGCATTCTAAAACTCTGCAAGAATACAGATTACATTAACAGTTACTTATGAAAGAGAACTTGCGCTAGCTAAAACATAAATATTCATGATGTCTTAAAATTTTACAATGAGCTTGTATATTTTCATATAGGCATTATGTTTAAAAATGAAATAATTCAGAGTTAAATGCAAGAAAGGAAGATTAATTTCACTCAGGAAATGGGCTAGCGTTTATAGAAAAAGTAAAAGGAAACTTTGTGACAGACAGGGGCAATGACAAGACAATGAAACAGATACTAAAAAGACTCAGATTAACCGTGCACATAATAGTTTTTAGAAAAAATTTTCCAGGAAGTATACAGGATGTTGCTATTTATCCATTTGGAATTTGAAAATGAAAATTTGTAGTCCTACGTAGGATACCACAAGCTTGGTGCTGAGTTATATTTAAAATTTTTAATTATATGTTTTTAATCTAAGAGAGGGTGTGATTTAAAGAAATCTGAGATAAGTTCTGAGTTTTCTTAATGTGAATATATCTGTTATTTAAAATAGATTATTTCTATGACTTAAGGACAGAATTTCCTAAACTGTGCTCTGAATAAATTTAGTGTGTACCGTGAAAACAATTAATGCTGATGCTATGTTTTTCTGCCAAAATTTATACTAGAAAAACATGTGAAAAAGCAATTAAACAAGTATTATTTTAATTGTGAAATAATCTTTCTTTTAGAAACAGCTGAAACAATCCCGGGGGTATATCTGCTTTGTGATATGAGGTAGGGGCAACATTTACCAGCTGACTTCTATGCTCATGTTGGCACAACTTGAAATTGCCTACACAAAATCTGTTCTCCTTGCTTTCCTTGCCAGTAGAAACCTGGCTTTGTTACGGTGCCCAAAGCTCAGCTACAACTTGATTTTCAACTCTTCTGCAGCTAGCAATGAAACAGTAACAGAGCTTGGATCAGAGAGGTGCAAGGGAATGTCCACTAAATAAGCTTCCAGAAAGATGTTTTCCTGGTATAAAGAAAAGATTTAGCTGATTTGTACTTTTTGCTTTTGTTCTCCTTTGCTCCTGCCTGAGACACAGATAAGACATCTGTAGCAGCCTGCCTGTGACCATAAGGGAAAAGTCACAAGCTAAGAATGGTAGCCCAAGGATCAGACAAGATTAGAGTCTTTGATATCATAACATTGCTGCACCAGTGCTGGTCAGCTCATCTTCAAATTTCTTATAGGAAAAAGCTATTAATCCATTGCTGTCAGATTTCTGTTATAAGCAGCCTATTGCAATCCTATTGTATAACCATATATCTTCTGATTTGTTACCATAAATGTCACATACCTTTCCACATAATTTGAGCACATGTATATTATATTAAGCAATGTGTATTCAAAATTAAGCAATTTTACAACACTGCAATAATATATCTGTTGTCTTGGTCTTATCTGTGTTAATGCAAATGTTATATTTATATTAAAGTTAGGAATGTTAAATTTATACTGACGTTAACTCAGTATAACTGAGATCATATAGTCTGCACTCTTATAGGTCATTCATTACTATAAGTTCAATCAGAAGTTAGTCATTTTAAAATATTCCAAAATTATTCTTGCTACTTTATAATCTATATATAATCTATATATAATCTTATAATCTATCTATAATCTTAATAATCCTTGAGAACACTTAATAATTCTTGAGAACACAATCTGCTTATCCAAGAGAGTGAAAAAAGTGTCATTTGGTTCTATTTACCTCAAAAGGAGGAGACAGATTAAAAAGAGAGAAAGAAATGAGTATAATTATATCCTCTCTGAGATTGTGAACTGGATTTAGGAACTAAAATTGAAAAACCTACTTTATATACATGTCATCACATTGTAGAAGAAAAATATGATAATATCAACTGGAATTTAGATAAGTCTCTTAAAGGAAGGGTTGTTATTCTTTTTCAATCAGGATTCAGCATTTAGGTTTTTAAGAAATGTCCCAGAGGATTTTATTTCCAGATTTGATCTCCGAAAGTGATGGTACTGGAAAATTTCTGAAAAAGATTAGCATTTTTTGCCTACCTTTCTTTGATTAAATCAGGAGTAAAAATGTAAATGCTTTATCAAGTTTCATTCATTTCATAACACTTTTACCAATAATATATATATTATATATGCCACCCAACTCCAGTGTGGCCATTTTTATTTAAAATCTACACTTATAATAAAAATACACACTGATTACAAAGTAGTTTTTCATGTGGCACACACCAACAGAAGGTCACCATTTATTGGTATGCCATGAGGGCAATACCCCAAACAAAGATTTCCATCTCATCTCATGGCACTTAGCACGTGCAGGTAACAAATCTCAAGCCAAGACTGTTTTTATAAATACAAGCTTTAAAAGAGCATCTTGTATGGAGCCTTAAAATGCAGCTCAATATCAAAAGAATAAGATTAAACTGAGCCCCAGTGGGACTGCTAGCTTCTGCTGATTATCAGCTGTCAAGGCAGCAAACTTCAGGATTGTATATTGCTTCTTGTCTTTAAAAAAATTTACTAGGTTGAGAAAGAATGTATGTTTTTGTTTTACCTTTGTTCTGGTACAAAAAGCCTATTCTAAGTGTATTCTCCATTCACTACTATCTACAGTCCTCAGGGAAACAAAATTTTGAAGTAGAATGAGAGGATTATGTTACGTCCACTTCAGTGTTCCCTTACCTAGGGCAGCTTATTTGGGTGACCTGTGTACAGCTGCTGCTGCTGCTGCTGCTAAGTCAATTCAGTCATGTCCGACTCTGTGCGACCCCATAGATGGCAGCCCACCAGGCTCCCCTGTCCCTGGGATTCTCTAGGCAAGAACACTGGAGTGGGTTGCCATTTCCTGCTCTAATGCATGAAAGTGAAAAGTAAAAGTGAAGTCACTCAGTCGTGTCCGATCTGCGTATTCTCCTCCCTTAAATTCAACTCACCTCCATGCTATCTTAAATTCCTTATAATCTTAGCATTCTAAACCAACATACTAGGAAAACTGAAATGAAATATGTCCTCCAAATGATTGGTTTGCTTCTAAGCTAGAATATCAACATTTTTAAAAGTCAACTATTAAGAATATAATACTTTACATGGTTAGTCTAGAATGTGAATAAGTGATGAACGCAACTGTTCTTGCATTTTATTTTATGTAAAAATGCACTTGGCCTTTTTGATAATTCTAATAGCTCAGTCCTTATTACCATCACAAACTAGCACTCATCAATATGCATGGTTATGCACTGTATATTGCTGAATATAAAAGTGCTTATCAATAATATCTTAATAAAATGCATCATTTCAAAGCAAAACATCTCCTGCCTCATGTGATAATCTTGCCTCAGATAAATTTTTAAAATGACTAATTATAATCTATGAATATGTATAATCTACATATTAGTGTAATAGAAGTAACACGGTTGCCTCTGTTATAGGAGGAGCAACCCAGGAGCAGAGGCTGCGCAGGCGCAGGAGGGCCTAGAGGAGCTGTCCCACGTTGACAGTCAGGAACTGCGGCCGTAAGGAGATACCCCTCATCCAAGGTAAGGAGCAGCCGTGAAGAGACAACCCACGCCCAAGGTAAGAGAAACCCAAGTAAGATGGTAGATGTTGCAAGAGGGCATCAGAGGGCAGACACACTGAAACCATACTTGCAGAAAACTAGTCAATCTAATCACACTAGGAGCAGGGCCTTGTCTAACTCAATGAAACCAAGCCATGCCTGCAGGGCAACCCAAGGCGGGTGGGTCATGGTGGAGAGGTCTGACAGAACGTGGTCCACTGGAGAAAGGAATGGCAAGCCACTTCAGTATTCTTGCCTTGAGAACCCCATGAACAGTATGAAAAGGCAAAATGATAGGATATCAAAAGAGAATCTCCCCAGGTCGTTAGGTGCCCAATATGCTACTGGAGATCAGTGGAGAAATAACTCCAGAAAGAATGAAGGGATGGAGCCAAAGCAAAAACAATACCCAGTTGTGCATGTGACTGCTGATAGAAGCAAGATCCGATGCTGTAAAGAACAATATTGCATAGGAACCTGGAATGTCAGGTCCATGAATCAAGGCAAATTGGAAGTGGTCAAACA
>SJYX01012549.1:0-13577 GCA_006410675.1 Oreotragus oreotragus | reverse complement strand
GCCCTTGGACTGCAAGGAGATCCAACCAGTCCATTCTGAAGGAGATCAGCCCTGGGATTTCTTTGGAAGGAATGATGCTAAAGCTGAAACTCCAGTACTTTGGCCACCTCATGTGAAGAGTTGACTCATTGGAAAATAATCTGATGCTGGGAGGGATTGGGGGCAGGAGGAGAAGGGGATGACCGAGGATGAGATGGCTGGATGGCATCACGGACTCGATGGACGTGAGTCTGAGTGAACTCCGGGAGATGGTGATGGACAGGGAGGCCTGGCGTGCTGCGATTCATGGGGTCGCAAAGAGTCGGACACGAACTGAACTGAACTGAATGTGTCATTAATAATTACATAAATTATACAATTATTTATTGATTATATTTATTATATAAATAATGTCATAATAATAAATTAATGACATAAGACCAGAAACTATAAAACTCCTAGAGGAAAACATAAGCAGAACAACCCCTGACATAAATCACAGCAAGATCCTCAATGGCCCACCTCCCAGAGTAATGGAAATAAAAACAGAAATTTAAAAAATGGGACCTAAGTTAACTTAAAAGTTTTTACACAACAAAGAAAACTATAAACAAGGTGAAAAGACAAACCTCAAAATGGGAGAAAATAATAGCAAATTAAACAACTGAAAGAGAATTAATCTCCAAAATATGCAAGCAGCACATGCAGCTCAATACCAGAAAAATGAACAACGCAATCAAAAAGTGGATAAAAGACCTAAACAGACATTTCTCCTAAGAAGACACACAGATAGCTAAAAAACACATGAAAAGATGCTCAATATCACTCATTATCAGAGAAATGCAAATCAAAATCGCAATGAGTATCATGTCACACCATTCAGAATGGCAATCATCAAAAAGTCTACCAAAAAAAAAAAAAATTCTGGAGAGGGTGTGGAGAAAAGAAAACCCTCTTTCACTGTTGGTGGGAATGCAAACTGGGACAGTCTCTATGGAGAACAGTGTGGAGATTTCTTTAAAAACTGGGAATAGACCTCTCATACGAAGCAGCAATCCCACTACTGGGCATACACACTGAAGAAACCAGAACTGAAAGAGTAACATGTACCCCAATGTTCATTGCAGCACTATTTATAATTGCTAGAACATGGAAGCAACATAGATGTCCACTGAAAGATGAATGGATAAGGAAGTTATGGTACATATACATGATGGAATATTATTCAGCTATAAAAAGGAATGCATTTGAGTCAGTTCTAATGAGGTGGATAAACCCAGAGCCAATTTTACAGAAATGAAGTCAGAAGAAGACACATACTGTATATTAAAGCACATACATGGAATGTAAAAAGATGGTACTGATAATCCTACATGAAGGAAGCAGAGGAGACACAGATGGAAAGAAGAGACTTTTGGACTCAGTCAAAGAAGGCAAGGGTGGGATAATCTGAGAGAACAGCATTGAAACATGTACATCACCATATGTAAAATAGATGAGCAGGGCAAGTTTGATGCATGAAGCAGGGCAGGAAAGCCAGTGCTCTGAGACATCCCAGAGGAACAGGGTAGGGAGGGATGTGGGAGAGGGGTTCAGGATGGGGGTGGGGGGACACGATACACTTGTAGCAGATTCATGTTGATATACTGCAAAAACCATCACCATATTATAAAGTAATTATCCTCCAAATAAAATAAATTATTTTTAAAAATATATGTTCTGTTAAAATGCTTTTTCAGCTCCTGAATGACCGTCTTTGACAATCAGTAAATTCCACTCAGCTAGTTTTATTACAACAGAGAACACAGCTCAAGTTTATATCCTTTTAGATCAATATTTTTGTTTTATGTTTCTTTGCTATTCACACATTTCTATAAACATTTCTGAAAAAGTATCTGGGATTCCAAGATACTTGCTTTACCAAGAAAGCGTAAGAGATTGTGCTTCATGTTGTGTGTCTCTTCTTTTAATCCATAAAAGAAAACACAAATGAAATTGGAGAAAGCCACATTGGTAATGAGATTAGATTGCAAAACTATTAATTTTACATTTATATAAAATGCATAATATTTTTATGGAGTCAGTTCAGTTCAGTTCAGTCGCTCAGTCGTGTCTGACTCTTTGCGACCCCATGAATCGCAGCACGCCAGGCCTCCCTGTCCATCACCATCTCCCGGAGTTCACTCAGACTCACGTCCATCGAGTCCGTGATACCATCCAGCCATCTTATCCTCGGTCGTCCCCTTCTCCTCCTGCCCCCAATCCCTCCCAGCATCAGAGTCTTTTCCAATGAGTCAACTCTTCGCATGGAGTAGGTGACTTATAAAATACATATGTACTCTTTCTTTTGTAGATAGACCTAAAAATTCTCATCTTTATTTAAAAACCCTAATGTGTAAAAAAGCAAATCCTCATTGGTATTCATATTTCTAAAAACTGAAGTGTGAAAATACATCAGTAATGTTCCAGCAGGCTCTTTTATTCATTAGCTTTAAGACAAATTATTAATAAAGATATCTTTCAAATGAAAAAGCTAGAGAAGTTACCTTGATTCTTCTCCTAGAACTCTTACTGATAAGATTACAACATAACTCATAGACAATAAGTTTACAACTATTATAAAATTCAATGAACTATGCAACTAAAATAAACCAACTATGAATTTAGGCTACACAAGGGCTAGGGGTTTTTCCAAGGTCAACTTCCTTGAAAACTAATGAAAAGCTTAAAAAATTAACTGAAAAGTGGAAAGTGAAAGTATTAGTCACTCAGTCATGTCCGACTCTTGGACATGGACTATAGTCCACCAAACTCCTCTGTCCATGAAATTCTCCAGGCAAGAATACTGGAGTGGGTTGCCATTTCTCCAGGGGATCAACCCAGGGATAGAACCTGGGTCTCCTGCATTGCAGTCAGATTCTTCACTGTCTGAGCCACCAAGAAAGCCTCCCTCCCCCCACCTCCTCACACACACAAAAAATAATAATCCTAGTTCTGATTTTATTGCTATAATTTGAATGGAACATACACAAACACTAGTATATTTATAAGACACTTTAGAGTTTTTACTGAATATACTGAAGTAATCTTTATACTTTAATCTTGAAGAAGTTTTGATTTATTTACCTTTTAAAACCACCCAGGTACTAATGCCACACTTCACATTCTTATAGACCATTATAATCAAACTGTAACCAGTTTGTTTAGACCTTATTTTAATGGAGTAGTTCTCAACTTTCCCTTGCCATGTACTCCAAACACCTCATCCATATTAATTATTAACCACTTTTTAAAAATGTCTTAAAATGAGTTTCTAGGCCATGGTCAAAAGGATAGATAAATAACATTTATTTTCCTAGTTTAAATGGTGCTAACTAAGAAAATTGCTTTTTAAAAATATTTCATTTAAATCTATTCCCTGCATTAAGTCATATGTATTTACTAAATTTCTCTTCCAATAAGCCCAGTTGAGCATAGTTAGAAAATCATCCTAAAGTCAATTATTTATATACAAATATATATCTTTATATATGTATATATACAATGCAATAATTTCCATATACATTAAAGATATGCAATCAGCTGATTTCTACAGAGTGATAAATCAAAAACCCTAGTAGCATTTAGAAATTATGTAGATAGTCCCTTAGTAATTAATTCTGTCAGAGATACTGACTTTTGTAATTGAATTTCCAAGTTGGATAGGGTTATCAGCATTATATATAAGATTAGGAATATTTAATAACTTCTTCTTCATGCTTAACAGTATACTAAACACGAACAATAAGACCCAAAATAATTCCAAACACATATGGGTTTTAATAAAGTTTTGCATTAGCTATGTAAAAAATTAATCATTAACCACTTAAGTCATCAAAAATCTATCTTGTCAGTGTTTATAGTGGAGAACAGTTATATTTTTGTTTTTAATTATGCAAGAAAGTAAGAGTTACACTGTCTAGAAAAATATATAGCAAAAAATAAACTTGCATATTGCAAATTAATAGAAAGTACATTTATTTATAACTCTGACTACTTAATTTATGCATAGAGATAGTTGGAAAGTAGATTTATACTTCCCAGAGATATGATAAACTGACAGGATCTTTTATTATATCTTATGAATGTTAATTTTCCCCACAGGGAAAACTAACACTTCTGATTAGCTAAGTAAATAGCAGGTGATATGCAATTACAAAAGGTTCTCAGCTATGGCACTTTCCCTTTTCATACATAATAAAGGTTTAAAACATAAACATATTGCTCTACACACGCAGGAAGAAAAATGAAATGGGACTTCAGAATCCAGCTTGTGTTTTAACTTTGCCACTAAGTAGCCTTGTGCTATATAACTTAACTCTGATTGCATGTTAGTTAAATGCGTTATAACACCTCCCTTGGGGATTTTAAAGGGCGTTTCAGAATTTCCAACAAGATGAATTTTGAAATAAACTTTTTGTACCCAACTTCCATTAATGTAAGGACCATTCATCTTGGAAATTTATCATATACAGTAAAATCTGTATTTTTCAGTATTATAATGATCCTTACATTTAAATAGATGAGAGAAAGGGACCATCTAGAGAGGTCCAGTGGGAAAAGAGGAAATCAGCCACTCTGCATTGTCTGATTCTGTGATTCTATTATATGGCCCAAAGTTATCTCATACACATACATACACACTAAATATATGCATACACATTAACTGTATAAAAAAATGTTCAATTCTATTACCTAATTTTGTGGAAATAACATCCCTGTAAGCAAAGACATATTCAGTATTAACGTCATCTCATAGATCAAGAAACTAGATTTCATTTCTTGTGCAAATGTCAAATATAATAATGTCAACCAGTGTATCAGAAAGGGAACTTTCTGATTCCCAGCTTATTGCTAATTTTCCTGCCTGGCTAGAGCTAGCACACAACTACAGTAGAAAACCTGCCACATTCAGTGCAGCAAAGCAAAATCTTCATTAGAGGATCAAAGAGATGAGTTCAGTTCACTTTGCTTTAGAGACAGAGCTCGCTGTCTTAGTTTGAATTCCCTCCTCCATTTTTTGCTTAATCAGTTTCCATTTTCTTCTTGTAATACCTATCAAATAGCTTTCTTAAAAGGAAAGGGTCGCTCCTACTGAACTTTTGCAGAATCTGTTGAGCATGGTACTAAATTTTTAATTATTATACTTGCTTTTTTAAACTTTCTGCTATTTCTCATTTCACCAATTAAATTTCAATAATGGAAAGGTCAATGTTTATGAAATCTATCACTCTCCCAATCCTCTTCTTTGCTGAAATGCTCTCATACAATCTCCCATAAATGTTAGCTCTATACAGATCTGCTTCCTGTAAATTAAGTTTCTGGAGGATTTTAATGACTTTCAACCAAATATCCCAACATTTAGACAGTGAGAGAGATGAGTTAGCACTCAACAAATAATTAATAAAGACATAAATGTTCAATAAAGGTTTGTTCTATATTTTATCATTGAGTTAACTAAGCATTTCCTTAATTTAAACATTTTAAACAGGTAAAAAGTTTTCCAAGAAAAATCTTTTGCTAAAGTAAGATAAAAATTAGGGATATAAGAAATGAGAAATGTTTCTTTTCATTAACTTTGGAGGATTCTGTTGAAATTTTGTTGTGAGAGAAGGATGAGTCAGTAAGCATAACTTATTAGAGAAAAAATGGTTAAAATAGCCAACTAAATAAAAATGCTGCATTGGTGATATTTGTAGATAACTGTTACATTCAAAGAATTTGTTCAAAATGTGTTTTGGAGTTGAATAAAAATGATTTTGTGATCAATTATGACCACCCTTCAAGATCATACAGTATTTTTCTCATTTCATACCATAAGGAGAATAAAAATCAAATTCAAGGAGAAATGACAATGTGGTTTTCATTATCTTTCCCCCAAGTGGCATAGTACCAAAAGAATTACTCAGAAAAGTTAGGAAGGGAGGGAGGAATTGGCAGCAAGACTAGAAAGCATGTTTTGGGGGTGGGGGACCAGAAGGAAGCCTATCAAAGATTTTATTTGGTCAGAGCAAGCCAAAGGGTTAGTTTGGGTTCTCACCCTTCACCTTCAGACAGAGAGCCAGCAAGACAATTTTCTAAAAAAAAAAAAAAAAAGCAAATCCATTATTTGGATTTAGTAAGATATGGCTGTATTTAACACTCATACTGTGAAACAAAGCTGTTTTAATTAATCTTAAAGAAATTACTAAACTATGTATCTAAATTTTTCATTTTAGAAGCCCTAAAATATTTGCAAATCTGCTAGCTGCTTAGTTGTTATGACCGTCAAATTCACTTGTCTCTTTAGTAGCCTATAGCCCAAACATGGATGAAAATGTTGACGAAAGTGTGTTCTCTGTTGCTAACAGATGGAAGTCTATTTGAGTTTTTCTAAGGTGGGCAGCCCTAGTGGCTCAGATGGAAAAGAATCCACTTGCAATGTGAGAGATCTGTGTTTGAACCCTTGGCTGGGAAGATCCCCTGCAGGAAGACATGACAAGCACTCCAGAATTCCTAACTGGAGAATCCCCATGGACAGAAGAGCCTGGTGGGGTACAGTCCATGCGGTCACCAGAGGTGGACACGACTGATGACTAAGCACAGCATAAAAGGTGGTCTGTAAGCAGACTTTTTCCATTTGAAAAAAGAAAATCACAATAGGTTTTACTCAATGCTTATTTTAAAATGGATAAAGTTCAATGGTAAAGAATTCACCTGCCAATGCAGGAGTAGTGGGTTCCACCCCTGGGTAAAGAAGATCCCCTGGAGAAGGAAATGGCAACCCACTCCAGTATGTTTGCCTGGGAAATCCCATGGACAGAGGAGCCTGGTGGGCTAAAACCCATGGGGTCACAAAAGAGTCGGACATAACTCAGTGACTAAACAAAAGGTGGTCTGTAAGCAGACTTTTTCCATTTGAAAAAAGAAAATCACAATAGGTTTTACTCAATGCTTATTTTAAAATGGATAAAGTTCAATGGTAAAGAATTCACCTGCCAATGCAGGAGTAGTGGGTTCCACCCCTGGGTAAAGAAGATCCCCTGGAGAAGGAAATGGCAACCCACTCCAGTATGTTTGCCTGGGAAATCCCATGGACAGAGGAGCCTGGTGGGCTAAAACCCATGGGGTCACAAAAGAGTCGGACATAACTCAGTGACTAAACTAAGTATATTACTTAGTATTTAGATCTAAAAAAATAGATATACTAAAGGGCATGTTCTGTGAAGACCAACACCAAATTAGAAATAACACCCCCCCCCCCCAACAAAGTCCTTTTCATTGTAGGGAACTGGAATGCAAAAGTAGGAAGTCCAGAGAAACAGGCAAGTTTGGTCATGAGTACAAAATGAAGCAGGGCAAAGGCTAACAGTTTCGCCAAGAAAACACCCTGGTCATAGCAAAGACCTTCTTCCAACAACACAAGAGATGACTCTACACATGGACATCACTAAATGCTCAATACTGAAATCAGATTTATTATATTCTTTGCCGCCAAAGATGGAGAAGCTCTACACAGTCAGCAAAACAAGATTGGGAGAGGACTATGGCTCAGATCATGAACTCCTTATCGCAAAATTCAGACTTAAATCAATAGAACATGCAGATATGATGTAAATCAAACCCTTTACAACTACACAGTGGAAATGATAAATGGATTCAAGGGATTAGATCTGATAGACAGAGTGCCTGAAGAACTATGGATGGAGGTTCATAACATTGTATAGGAGGAAGTGATCAAAACCATCCCCAAGAAAAAGAAATGCAAAAAGGCAAAATGGTTGTCTGAGGAGGCCTTACAAATAGCTGAAAAAAAAGAAGAGATGTGAAAGGCAAAGGAGAAAAGGAAGATATACCCACCTGAATACAGAGTTCCAAAGAACAGCAAAGAGAGATAAGAAAGCCTTTCTAAGTGATCAATGCAAAGTAATAGAGGAAAACAATAGAATGGGAAAGACTAGAGATCTCTTCAAGAAAATTCGAGATACCAAGAGAACATTTTATGCAAATTGGGTCACAATAAAGGACAGAAACAGTATGGACCTAATAATAGAAACAGATTTTAAGAAGAGGTGGCAAGAATACACAGAAGAACTATACAAAAAAGATCTTAATGACCCAAATAACCACAATGGTGTGATCACTCACCTAGAGCCAGACATTCTGGAATATGATGTCAAGTGGACCTTAGGAAGCATCACTACGAACAAAGATATTGGAAGTGATAGAATACCCACTGGCCTATCTGAAATCCTAAAAGATGATAGTGTGAAAGTGCTGCACTCAATATGCCAGCAAATTTGGAAAACTCAGCAGTGACCACAAAGGTCAGTTTTCATTCCAATCCCAAAGAAAGGTAATGTCAAAGAATGTTCAAACTACCACACAGTTGAACTCATCTCACATGCTAGTAAATTAATGCTCAAAATTCTCCAAGCTAGGCTTTAATAGTACATGAACAGAGAACTTTCAGATGTTCAAGCTGTATTTAGCAAAGGCAGAGAAACCAGAGATCAAATTGCCAACATCCGCTGGATCATATAAAATGCAAGAGAGTTCCAGAAAAAGGCCTACTTCTGCTTCACAGACTATGCTAAAGCCTTTGACTGTGTGGATCACAATGAACAGTAGAAAATACTTCAAGAGATGGGAATACCAGACCACATTACCTGCCTCCAATATGCAGGTCAAGAAGCAACAGTTAGAGCCAGACATGGAACAATGGACTGGTTTCAAACTGGGAAAGGAGTTATGTCAAGGCTGCATATGGTTACNTGTGGATCACAATGAACAGTAGAAAATACTTCAAGAGATGGGAATACCAGACCACATTACCTGCCTCCAATATGCAGGTCAAGAAGCAACAGTTAGAGCCAGACATGGAACAATGGACTGGTTTCAAACTGGGAAAGGAGTTATGTCAAGGCTGCATATGGTTACCTTGCTTATTTAACTTAAATGCAGAGTACACCATGTGGCATGCTTGGCTGGATGAAGCACAATCTGGAATCAAGATTACAGGGAGATATATCAATAAGCTCAGATGAGCAACGACACTACCCTTATGGCAGAAAGCCATAAGAGAAGAGGAACTGAAGAGTCTCTTGATGAAAGTGAAAGAGAAGAATGAAAAAGCTGGCTTAAAACTCAACAAGATCATGGCATCCAGTCCCATCAATTCATGGCAAATAGATGGGGACACAATGGAAACAGTGAGAGACTTTATCTTCTTGGGCACCAAACTCACTGCAGATGGTGAATGCAGCCATGAAGTTAAAAGACACTTGCTCCTTGAAGAAAAGCTATGACAAACCTAGACAGTTTATTAAATAGCAAAGACATTTCTTTGCTGACAAAGGTCTGCAGAGTCAAAGCTATGATTTTTCCCAGTAGTCATGTATGGATATGAGAGTTGGACCATAAAGAAGGCTGAGCACCGAAAAACTGATGCCTTTGAACTGTGGTGTGGAGTTTGAAGAGTCCCTTGGACTGCAAGGAAATCAAACCAGTCAATCCCAAAGGAAATCAATCCTGAGTATTCACTGGATGGGCTGACACTCCAACACTTTGGCCACCCGATGCACAGAGCTGACTTATTAGAAAAGACCCTGATGCTGGGAAAGATTGAAGGCAGGAGGAGAAGGGGGTGACAGAGGATGATTCTTGGGCACCAAACTCACTGCAGATGGTGAATGCAGCCATGAAGTTAAAAGACACTTGCTCCTTGAAGAAAAGCTATGACAAACCTAGACAGTTTATTAAATAGCAAAGACATTTCTTTGCTGACAAAGGTCTGCAGAGTCAAAGCTATGATTTTTCCCAGTAGTCATGTATGGATATGAGAGTTGGACCATAAAGAAGGCTGAGCACCGAAAAACTGATGCCTTTGAACTGTGGTGTGGAGTTTGAAGAGTCCCTTGGACTGCAAGGAAATCAAACCAGTCAATCCCAAAGGAAATCAATCCTGAGTATTCACTGGATGGGCTGACACTCCAACACTTTGGCCACCCGATGCACAGAGCTGACTTATTAGAAAAGACCCTGATGCTGGGAAAGATTGAAGGCAGGAGGAGAAGGGGGTGACAGAGGATGAGATGGTTGGATGGCATCACCAACTCAACTTATGTGAGTTTGAGCAAGCTCCAGAAGACGGTGAAGTACAGGGAGGCCTGGCATGTTGCTGTCCATGGGGCTGTGAAGAGTTGGACGTGACTGATCAAATGAATAGCAGCAAAAGGGCAGCAAGGCTGCGTGTCTACGGGAAAGCCCCTACGTGCAAAATCACGCCAGACAAGTATAAAATATTCACTTAATAGGGGTGTTTTAAATTCAGCTTTTGACATTAGAAAGAGAAAAATTGAGTAATCAATTTAAATTATTCAAATTAATCGGAATTATTAAGATTCTAACGGGAAAATGTTCTTACATGTGCATATCCAGCTATATAAAAAAATGAAGACCAATAAAAACCTCTGTGTGATGTATGTCAAGAAAGCTATATACCTACCTGGAGGTGGTAAGGGGTGCTAGTGAGTATGACGTAGGGCATGAGAGATTGAAAGGAGTTATGGATAACTTCCTTGTTTAATATTTGGTTGGCCAAAAGGTTCATTTGGGTTTTCCTGTAATATCTTCTGGAAAAACCAAATGAACATTTGGTCAGCCCAATAATTTTTGCTTATTTCTTCACTATATGTACAAAAACATCTATAGCAAACATCTTAATTAGAGACATAAAATGTTTTCCATTGAGCTTAGGTTAAAAAAAAAAAAACCTGCTTTGTCTGTTTTTGTTAATCACTATATTGGAGGTTTTGGCTAAGGCAGCAAGACAAGATAGAGTGATAAAATTTTAAGATTGAAAAAAAAATGAAATACTATTGTTATTGTGATTGGATATACCTAGAATGCAGAAGGATCAAGAGATGAATTATCAGATACTTAGGAATATAGCTCCCAGGAGATATGCAAAACTCTACAAAGAAAGCTATTAAATTTTAATGAAAGAAACATCTAATGCAGGTATGGGGTGAGACATAAATCATGTTCATGGATTAGAAAGCTCAGTATTATTAAAGATGTCAGTTCTTTCCAATTTATAGATATAATGCAATCCCACACAAAATCTGAATACTTAAAAATATTTCTTTTTGGTGGAAAACTGATACTAAAATTTGTATGAAAACAAAATGGTCAGAAAATAGCAAAGAAATTTTGAAAGAGTCAGGAGGAGAGAATCTGCTTTACTGAAAGTCAAGATTTGTCCTAAAACTACGGAAATGAAAGTGTGGGTCTGTCTTAGAAAAACCAAGTGCAGCAAAATAAAAACAGACCTAGGTATCTATGAACACTTGATTTTTTTAAAAAAAGAGGCAACATTATAGAGCAGGGAGACCAAGGTGGTCTTTTCAAGAATTGATGCTAAAACATCCAAACTGGAAAAAAAAAAAAAAAAAACTTGCCTCATGTACAAACACACAAAAAATTTAATGCTGATAGTAAAGCATCTATCAGTTGTTTTGACACATTATCAACCAGAAGCTTGTACCCCAGATGTGTACATGCTTTCAAAACTGACAAGAAACAGAAAAAGAATCTAATAAAAAATGGCACAAGATGTGAGCAGGTACTTCAGAAAAGAGAGTGTCAACAGAGTTAATAGGTCTATAAAATGTTCCTAACCTCATTAATTATCCTGCTGCTAAGTCACTTCAGTCGTGTCCGACACTGTGAGACCGCAGAGATGACAGCCCACCAGGCTCTCCCATCCCTGGGATTCTCCAGGCAAGAACACGAGTGGGTTGCCATTTCCTTCTCCAATGCATGAAAGTGAAAAGTGAAAGTGAAGTCGCTCAGTCATGTCCAACTCCTAGCGACCCCAAGGACTGCAGCCCACCAGGCTCCTCTTTCCATGGGAGTTTCCAGGCAAGAGTATTGGAGTGGGGTGCCACTGCCTTCTCCATGAGCCACCAGGGAAGCCTACTATAAAGAGACATTTCTAAAATAAAGACAGGTCAACTTAAAAAGTATCAGCAGATATATGCTTGACTTTATCTTATAATCTATAAACAATACATTAGAATATGTAATGAATCCATACACCTTTTCAAAAGGAATACCCAAGATGAAAGTAGCAATAAAGTTATAAATAACAGTCATCAATCAGATGAAATAATTATAAGGAAATACAAATTAAAACCACAATGATATCAGTATGAGTCCATCAGATTGGCAAAATTAAAATGCTTGACAATAGAAAATTTTTGTGAAAAAGAAGAGTACTGGAGTGGGGTGCCACTGCCTTCTCCATGAGCCACCAGGGAAGCCTACTATAAAGAGACATTTCTAAAATAAAGACAGGTCAACTTAAAAAGTATCAGCAGATATATGCTTGACTTTATCTTATAATCTATAAACAATACATTAGAATATGTAATGAATCCATACACCTTTTCAAAAGGAATACCCAAGATGAAAGTAGCAATAAAGTTATAAATAACAGTCATCAATCAGATGAAATAATTATAAGGAAATACAAATTAAAACCACAATGATATCAGTATGAGTCCATCAGATTGGCAAAATTAAAATGCTTGACAATAGAAAATTTTTGTGAAAAAGTGAATTCTTATAAATGGCAAAGGGAATAGAGTTTTTGTAAACTACTCTGAACAAAAATTGGGCAGTATTGACTAAAACTGAAGATACACATATTTCCTTTTCTACTTCTGAGTATATAGCCCACAGAAATGTATGCTTATAATGCCCCAGATACATGGAAAAGAGTATAGAAAGTAGAAGTGTTCAAAATAGGTTCAAACAAGAAGTAATCAAATGCCCGTCAATAATAGAATAAACACAGTGTTTATATACAAACTATAAGATATGATGCAGCATTGAAAATGAACTACAGATTCACCAAAACACAATCTTAAAGGCATAATGTTGAGTAAAAGAAATCAGGTACTGTGAAAAATAGTGCATTGAACTGTATGCATAAACTTAGAAAGAAAATTTTAAAAAAAACTAATATGTATTAGAGATACTTAGAGAAAAAATTTATATGGCAAATCATAATAGCTCCTCACATTTAATGAGCATTTACTAAGTTTTTAAAGGGTCTTAAAGCCCTTTAACACCTCTAAAGTGTATTTTGATACTTTTATATTAAAATAGTGACCTAAAGCTCATTTTTGCTCATTTAAGGCAATGACCTTTTTCCTGGTCTTTTTCCAAATTCACCCTGATCCACTGCCATTTACTGTGTAATGTCATTTCTCTTGGCCATTTTAAGCTATTTTATGGGATGACCTGAACATTTTCATGGCTTCAAAATATGTATTTGCATTTTCTTCAACATTGCTCTTTGTTCATTTCTATTTTTCATTTATATCTTAGATGAGTAGCTCACTCTTCAGTTCAGTTCAGTCGCTCAGTCTTGTCCAACTCTTTGCGACCCCATGAATCGCAGCACGCCAGGCCTCCCTGTCCATCACCATCTCCTGGAGTTCACTCAGACTCACGTCCATCGAGTCTGTGATACCATCCAGCCATCTCATCCTCTGTTGTCCCCTTTTCCT
>SJYX01012547.1:208585-225498 GCA_006410675.1 Oreotragus oreotragus | reverse complement strand
CCTAGTCAAGGCTATGGTTTTTCCTGTGGTCATGTATGGATGTGAAAGTTGGACTGTGAAGAAAGCTGAGCACCGAAGAATTGATGCTTTTGAACTGTGGTGTTGGAGAAGACTCTTGAGAGTCCCTTGGACTGCAAGGAGATCCAACCAGTCCATTCTGAAGGAGATCAGCCCTGGGATTTCTTTGGAAGGAATGATGCTAAAGCTGAAACTCCAGTACTTTGGCCACCTCATGCGAAGAGTTGACTCATTGGAAAAGACTCTGATGGTGGGAGGGATTGGGGGCAGGAGGAGAAGGGGACGTCCGAGGATGAGATGGCTGGATGGCATCACGGACTCAATGGACGTGAGTCTGAGTGAACTCTGGGAGATGGTGATGGATAGGGAGGCCTGGCGTGCTGCGATTCATGGGGTCGCAAAGAGTCGGACATGACTGAGTGACTGAACTGAACTGAACTGATGAGAATATTTAATTATACTGTCTTAATAAATTTCAATGATATAATACAGTGGTGTCAGCTATAGTCACCATGGTATAAATTAGATTTTCACAGTACTCATGACAAAATTTGTACCCTCTGGTCAGAAGAGGTTGTTGAAAGGACAAGATGTGTCTGCTGGTAGACCTGAGAGCTGGACCCAGGCAATCAGAGGCTCCTCACCCCTCCCCTGTCCTTGAATGTATGTTCTACTTCCCACAGTGGTGGCTAACTTCAAGGACTTAACCTTGGAAGTACAATTTGTGGCTGAGGCCATCTGGATGGCATACTTGACTGAATCCAGTTCTGGTTTCCATATAAACTTTTAAGATTCTGGTGGGTAGGTGCAGACATCTATTCATCCTGTAGTCACCCAAGATAAGCCTTGAATGTAAGTTCTCTTGCTTAGTGAACCTTCCACCTGCCAATATGGAGTGGCCTGCCTCTCTCTAGTCTCTCCTTGCTCTCTATGCATTGGAGCCTGGTTTAGATTTCCAGGGAACTCCTGAGGTTATAAGACAGGATTTACCCCCGCCTTGACTCTCCCTATTTTCCCTACCCCCTAGTCCCATTTTCCTACTCTATCTCTGTGAATTCAACTTTTTTTTTTTTTTTTGGTGGGGTGGGGGAGGAGTTCCACATCTAAATGACACCATGCATAATCTGTCTTTGTCTGGCTTATTTCACTTAACATAATGTCCTTCAGTCACATCCATGTTATTGCATATGGCAGGATTTCCTTCTTTTTTAAGGTTAAAAATATTCCATTGTGTGTATGTTTGTGTGTATATACATATATATAATCACACTTCCTCATTCATTCATCTGTTCATAAACACTGATGTTGGGTCCAAACTCTGGCTATTGTGAAGAATGCTGCAGTAAATGTAGGATGCAGGTATTTCTTTGACCAATGGTTTCATCTGGGGTTCTCTTAAACTAAGACTTCCCTACCTTCTTTGTCTATGCACCAACATATTTATCTGAAACTAAGTAGGACATAACTTATCAATTTATTTAATCACTAATGTTTGGAAAGAATAAAATATTTCTCTAGTTTATACACTAGACTCAAGATATTTTCAGTTTATTTTCTTCTGAAAATATCAATAATAGAAAAATTGAACATAAAAAAGTATACAATGAAATCTTATATTAACTTGAAAAGTTCCCTGAGCTACCTGTAGAGACTGTGTCATGGTTCCATTAAAGCTGGAAGACCTCCTTTTCCTTTAACTTGATTTCATGAGTGAATCACACCTGATACAGTCAGCATTTCTGACTCAGAATTAAACTGTTATGAATAAACAATACATCATTATCCAGCATATGGAAGAACTCAAGGTCAAAATTTTACCAGAATATTTTACAATATGGCAATTCTTAACTAATTTATTCCTTTAGAATTCATGAATTAATTCGCTTACTTTTATCTTCAAAATAAAATGGGCTTTTTAAATTTCAATTTTCCTTTTCTCCTAAAGCAAGATATGGCTATCTTAATACATTATTTCCCTCATCTCAGTCAAAAGGAGATGGTCACACTAATGAAATTATTCTTGTTTTTGTTGTGTTTTATTTAGTTGCTAAATCGTGTGTGACTCTATTGTGACCCCATGGACTGTAGCCCACCAGGCTCCTCTGTCCATGGGATTTCCCAGACAAGAATAGTGGAGTGAGTTGCCTTTTCCTTCTCTAAAGGAGATCTTGACAACACAGGGACTGAACCCACTTCTCCTGCTTGGCAGGTGGATTTTTTTCTGCTGAGCCACCTGGGAAGACCGAAATCACTCTTTGCTGTCCTTTTTAACCATTGGAGCATATTTTAATGCAAGAGTTTATGGACTGTGGCTGTAACTTACTTATTGTAGTCTGTGAACAAGTATTTCCAATACTTAACAACCCTTCTATTCCCGAATTAGTTGACTTCTACTATAAACAATTTAGTGAGCACTTACGTGCTAGACACTGTACTATATACAGTGTCAGCAAAATGAAAATGTATAACTTCTATATAAGTTATATAGCATCTTCATTGCTCAGAAGCTCTGAGATGTTACAAAATTCATAATAATACAAAAGGAAAAAGCAATCTTTTTAATTCTTTTGAAGTAATCTAAATAAAAAAATTATTTTAAAACTGGGATAAAATAGGAGAAGAAAGATACAATTAAAGATTATAGTGCACTTAATATTTTAAAGGATTACAGCTTTTCTAGATATTGGGGCCAAAACCATGAAGAAAATTCCTCTAGTTATTTGTTTTGATAAAAAAATTAACATACATATGTCTTCACATTTTGAATATTCATATGTACTATTTGAGAGTTATGGCTTATTATTATGGTATGTACCTGGAAGGTTACTATTCTGTATTTTTAACTAAAGACATATCCATGATCCATTACATATCCACATGTAATCAAGCATATGATTACACATTATGTGCATGCATGCTAAGTTTCTTCTGTCGTGTCTGACTTTTTGTGACCCTTTGGACTGTAGCCCGCCAAGCTCCTCTGTCCATGGAATTCTCTAGGCAAGAATACTGGAGTGGGCTGTCATGCCCTCCTACAGGGGATCTTCCCAGCCCAGAGACTGAACCTGTGTCTCTTGTGTCTCTCTCTCTCTTTTTTTTTTTTTTAGGTTTTTATTTATTTTATTTTACTTTACAGTACTCTATTGGTTTTGGCATACATTGACGTGAACCTGCCACGGGTGTACACGAACTCCCAAACATGAACCCCCCTCCCACCTCCCACCCACTAGCACTACCTGGGAAGCCCATGATTACGCATTAGGTTAGATTAAAGGTGTTAAATGAAATGAGACCACAACTGGTGGCCTCACTCATACTGCTGCAAAGATAAATAGGCTGATAGTGAAATGAGAGGATAAGTAATTCAGTACAATAGTACTTCAATACCAACATATCTGAAAGGATACTTTCAAACTGGATTTATTTATTGAATAACCATTATTAAAATCTCCTATGTACCATGCACAGAGGATGCAAAGATGAAATAAAACAGTTCCTGCCTCCAACAAATGCAGTGTTATGCTTCCTTTTGACAGCCCCTGCTCCCAACAGCTGTCTTAGGAATAACAGATCAGAGAAGTATGACTCATGATGACTCCCACAAGAGGTGATCTTTCTCCTGCATCTCTTACAAACAAAGCAAAATCAAGGATCACGTGGACTGCTTTACTCTCATTTAATTAAAAAAAAAAAACTTTCATAAACCATTCTTGTAAATTATTGCTGCTTATCTGCAATAATGTTTACATTATATAAATAGATCTCCTCATCATTAAAGTACATTGTTTGCTCATGAAATCTGATATTAGAGTGAACAAATAAAGATTTGGAATGTGACACCCAAAGGTCACTGCCTGATGATTCAATAGTTAAATGTTAAAGGTAGTATATACTTTTATGATAAAAATGAAAAAAAAGATAAGCATCTGGAGCAAATGCTTTGACAAATGAAGCTTTTCTTTATCCTTATGAACAACGACTGCTTTCCTCTCTAAAGAAAAATCTCATTAGTATTTCAAAGATAATAAACCAGTAAATTGATCAAACTGTCCCTGGAAGATAAAGTGTCAAATATATAAATGCTATTCATCTGTGAACACCTTTTTCTCCCTTTGAAAAAATAGCGATTCTCATAATTTTCTCTGACAGGGGATAAAAATAGAGCTCGGAAAAAAAGCACCGTTCTTTTAATGAAGGTTTTTCTCATTGGAAACCCCAATGTCTCAGCTTTCTGCTGACGTTTGTGCCTTTTGATTTTTATAGTGCAGCTTCGTCTTTGGGCAGCTTGCTCTGACGCAGAACCAATTTATATTTGCCTAATTAGAATTCAGAAGGCAATGAAAGGTTGGAGATCTTTTAAACTGTTTGCCAAAATCCCTTTCATGGCTATAATTCCAATTCTTTAATTCAATGAAATTTGATTTAAAATTATCCAAATTAGATAAATCATGACAAGGCAACTAAGAGCACACCACTTTGAAACTCAAACTATAGCCAACTCTATGTGAGCTGTGCTTAGTTGTTCAGTTGTGTCCGACTGTTTGTGACCCCATGGACTCTAGCCCACCAGACTCCTCTGTCTGTGGGGATTCTCCAGGGGAGAACATTGGAGTGGGTTGCCATGCCCTCCTCCAGGGGATCTTCCCAACCTGGGGATCAGACTCAGGTCTCCTTCATTGCAGGTGGATTCTTTACCATCTGAGCCACCAGGGAAGCCAAAGAATACTGAAGTGCTTAGCCTATCCCTTCTCCTGGGGAATCTCCTGACCCAGGAATCCAGCCAGGGTCTCCTGCATTGCAGGTGGATTCTTTACCAGCTAGCAACCAGGGAAGCCGGTATATATGTGTTCTCTAGGCAAGAATACTGGAGTGGGTGCCCCATGGACATTGGGTGAATTCCATGGACAAAGGAGCCTGGTGGGTTACAGTCCATGGGGTCACAAAGAGTCGGGCATGAATGAGCAACTAACACACACACACACACACACACACACACACACAAATAACACACACAAATAACACATATGTGTGTATATATATATATATATATACTCTATTATGTATATATAATATTTTAAAATGTAAAATATTGACTTGAGGATAAAAATTTCAAGTAGATGTTCACCTGAACCTCTTGCAGAGAATCAACTGAAGAATCATTAAAGGGAAAAAGTGCCTTTTCTTTTAAAATGATTTGTAAAACAGGTACATCTAAATCAGTATTTTCAGGGTCCCTGTTGGAGGCCACTTTGACTAAAACTGTTATTTTTCTCACTCTCCCCCCCATTGGTGTTTTCCTGGATCTCACTCAAGGCATCTGCTCAGCTGTGCTGTAGCCTTTAAATATGATCATGCTGTGATTAGTGGCACAGAATGCTTGGTGCTGGGACTGGGTTGTATAATACAGTCCAGTGTTACTTACCCTGCTCCTCCTGCGCATTTGCTAAGCAGATGGTCAAGGTTAGGGGCACATCTGCGACTGTAAAAGAAATGTGTTTTCAGTGCAACCCCCACTGGCCTACACAGAGTATGAACTCCTGGTCTTTGCCATGTTGAGCTCTTACTCTGACAAAACAAGATAATCAGTTCAGGTGCTAAGTCAATAATCTAAGGAAACACTAATTTATGCCCAAGAAGAAAATAATCAGGCTCATGGTGATATTTTGTCGTGGCAATATTTGTTTGGGCCAACATCCCAGAAGGAAAATACTGAAGATTCCAAAAGTAGAGGACAAAGACAGGGTCAGGTTCTATAAAAATACTTAATGAAGAATAGATGAAATGCTGTGGGCAGTTTACATGAAATGAGACAGAGGAGGGACACAGCTTGGAAGTCTACAAGAAGCACCCATTGAAATCTAAAAACCAGGTAGTTACCATAGCCATGATGTTGAGAATTATCTTAAACACCTTATACATATTAACTAATTCTCAAGCTATTCCCACAAAGTAGATGTCTCTATTCACATTTTACAGCCTGAGGAATCTAGGATTCAGAGAAGTTAGCTGACTTTCTCAAGATAAGTATCTTCTATGGTTTTTCTTGTGTTCCTGTATGGATGTGAGAGTTGGACTGTGAAGAAAGCTGAGCGCCGAAGAATTGATGCTTTTGAACTGTGGTGTTGAAGAAGTCTCTTGAGAATCCCTTGGACTTCTAGGAGATCCAACCAATCTATTCTGAAGGAGATCAGCCCTGGGATTTCTTTGGAAGGAATGATGCTAAAGCTGAAACTCCAGTACTTTGGCCACCTCATGTGAAGAGTTGACTCATTGGAAAAGACTCTGATGCTGGGAGTGATTGGGGGCAGGAGGAGAAGGGGACGAAAAAAGGATGAGATGGCTGGATGGCATCACGGACTCAATGGATGTGAGTCTGAGTGAACTCCGGGAGTTGGTGATGGACAGGGAGGCCTGGCGTGCTGTGATTCATGGGGTCGCAGAGTCAGACACGACTGAGCGACTGAACTGAACTGAACTGAAGGTCAACATTCTTAAGAATTGAAAAGAGGATAAAATAAGAGAGATAAAATAAAGTCATCATTTTAAAANAGTTGGTGATGGACAGGGAGGCCTGGCGTGCTGTGATTCATGGGGTCGCAGAGTCAGACACGACTGAGCGACTGAACTGAACTGAACTGAAGGTCAACATTCTTAAGAATTGAAAAGAGGATAAAATAAGAGAGATAAAATAAAGTCATCATTTTAAAAATAATAGTGTTATTCTACTGCCTACATTTTAAAATAATTAAAGAAAAAAAAGGTGGAATGCATTTGAGTATATTATAAAAGAGGTGGGAGAGGATATAACGTGGGATTTGGACCCACCAGAACAGGTGGCTCTGTTCTGCCAAACTTTTACATTTATTAATGAATCTACACACAAGTGACATCTTGATATTTATGTCTGAAAATGTGCAAGGCATCTTCTCAATAGGCAACATTTGCTAAAGCTGCTCATTCTAAAATAAGTGACAGTAATGGTAGCAAGTTAGCTGGGTAATAATGATATAAGGAACAGGAGGCAATGTCTTGAGAACGTGGATAAGAAAAGTTCGATTAAGATTCAGGCTAATGTTGAGGTTTGTGTATTAAATATTTCAATTCGAGTGAAAGGTCAAAATGGATATTCACACTGGAAGTATTTATACACAGATAAAGCTAAAGACTAATAAATTTCATAGTTTAAACTAAATTAATGTTTGTATGTCTATGTAAATAATGCATAATCATATACAGAAGATAACAATGTTCTCTATTATGGCATAGATATAAGACATATATAGCTATATGTACCATTACCCATCTTATAAATATAATAAATGTGCATATGCTATTATCTATCATACATCATTTATATATAATTATTAACTGTATTATAGCTATTTATGCATATAAATCACCTTAGCTCTTAAATATAATATGTGCTATTTATGATATGATTAACCATTGTAGTTTATAGTTCATATATTCTTTTTATCATCTTTTCAGAACAAAAAAGAAAAATTTGATATTCCTCCCTTCAATTATTCAATGTAAATAGGACTATATTATGAAGCCATTAATATCCATCCCTACTACAAGACAGGCCCATGAGGTTTGGAACGTTACGTATTTTTATTACTATCAATCTCCTAAACTTAGAAGTAAGGCATAAATATTACAAAATCTATTTTTTAAAAGAAAGCCAAACCATAAAATACCCAGAACTAAAAAACTGGAAAAAGTAGGTAACAAAATAATACCAATTCTTACTTAACAATATACCAAAAATTTACTGTAAGAACACTAATGTCAATGAAGAAAAAAAAATTAAGAGTTGTGAAAGTTGAAAGTTTGAAACAAAATTTAAAATAGAAGTCCCTTTGATTAAAATTACATCAATTTATCAATATAGAACTTCTATATAAGACAAATGTCATAGTAAGATTTCTTTTTTGAAACAAGTATGTGTCTTATAGCTTTGTCCTATGGATGACTGGAAAATTTTACCATTTTCTTCTTTTTTTAAAAGTTGATTTGTTCATAAGTCCCCTACCTAGCACACTTTTTCTTCTACTAAATCCAAATTTTGTTTTTGTCTTTTTTTTCCCTCATTGTACTCTATTTCCTGAGAAGCATACCATTTTTTTGTTTTTATCCCTAAGTCTCTAAAAGTCTTATCTATTGCTATATAAAACTGGCTTCAGTACAGAAGAAAGAGTATAAAGAATTTACCAGATGGAGAAAATTAGAATACCACTTTGGGGGGAATCCCCATATGTGTCCATGTTCTTGCTGGAGCCTTTAGTCTTCACATCATCTTTAACCTCAATCTCTGACATTCCTCGTGTGACAATACTCTGATCTATGAACAATGGCCTTTACCCATTCTGTTATCTATTTTTTCCTTACTTCCTAACCTTTAACCAGTTTCTTCATCTTGAACTCACACTCAAACACGATTCATTTAAGCAGATGCTTTTGATTTTTTTCTGCTAAATGACAGGGACTGTGATAGGTCCTTAGAACACAGACCTGAAAAATAATCCACTTTTCTCCAAGGATTGATGCCTTTGTTTCCTCTCTGCCTTTCTACCGTCATAACCTTAAGCCACTTGGTTTCCATCATCACTGCTCTCTTGGAATCGTTCTCTCAAAGGTTGCCAGTGGTCTCCTTGTTCCAAAATTAAATAGCTGTTTTTAAAAATGTAGTATTCTCTTTCTCCTTGACTTTCCTCTTATTTCTGGTTCTTTTGCACATCCACTTGCAACTCTGCCACCTCGTCTTATTTATCACAAAGTATTGATTATACTCCAGCCTCTACAACAGTTTCATTTTATTTTCTTTGGTGTTATTTGACTGACCCACCTACGTTTGCTGAATATTAGATCTAGATCTTCTATCCTTATTTTGCACTGTCTTCCAAAATCAAAACAAACAAACAACAACAACAAAAATCTCTAACTTCCAAACAAATTCAGGCAGAACTATATTTTATTCATTTTGTTTTATTTGTTCACTAAGCATCTTTTATTTCTCTCTAAGCCTGCTCTTTTACTTAAGCTTTGTACCTATGAAGTGAGAAGGTAGATTAAATATTTAAGAAATCATGACTTTTAACAATTCTATGGCAGGGGAATAGCAAATGCAACTTGTCTTAGCAGTTCCACATTTACATTTATAGTTGCTTGCCTGCTTCATCATTTTTATCTCTACTAAAAAGTTCTAGCAGAAAATATTCTTAATGTTAACACATCCATAGTTTAATAAATTGCTTTTCTCCTCTAATCCATCCTCTCTTTTATATATCCACATTTTTATTAGAAATACCTTGAATATAAACCTGAATTCAAGAGGAAGCAAAGTCTATTTGGAAAATAAATGTTAAGCTCAGTCTTTCTTTGACATATTGCCATTGTTCCAATCTGGAAAACTGGAATAATTTGGGGATTTCTTCTTTTTCACTGTCTAGATAAAAGAAGTTTCTAAATTCTCCAGATTTAGCATCAGTATTTAAAATAATAGTAACTAACACCTGATTTTGGAATATAACTTGGAAGTTTACAATGCTTCCTCTTACACATTTTCTCATTAAATGGAGAGAAGATGAGTATGTAAGATAGTTGCAGTATTAGATCATCATAATCCTGTGAATTTGGTCCCATTTAACAGATGGATATGCCAAGGCTGAGTTAAGAGATTTATATTTCAGAATTTATGCTTTTTATTCCATATGACACTACTTCATGATAATGCCTCTCAAACTTGCTTTTTTCTTCCTAAGTCTATTATTATATAGTTTAGGATTTATTACTTCCAGTTTAAATTAGTAGAATGCTTTATTTTGTATCACTACATCTTTGTTATTTCTTGATACTATTCATATTGCACATTGTCATCATTCTCTGTTGCATTATATTCCATTTAAAATGTTTTTTCTGATTATAAAATAGATAAAGAGATTCTCAGATGCCTGAAGATGTTTTATTTGTTGTATTTTGGTATTTATTATTTTGGAAGAAAAATCTGAGGCCCTGTTAAATTTTGGTCTTTTTGTTTTCTTAATTGGGTATTCTTAGAAATTCATGTACTTTTGCGTACATACATCTATGTCTAATTTTTGAACTATTTAAGAATACTATGTTTAAGTTTCTTGTGATTGTTAAACATTTTCCCTCCTTCCAAATTTTTTGTAACAAGTAAATTTTACCTTCTATCTTTATTTTTATTTTGCTAAAAGCATTCTCACATATTAATTTGCAAAAAGGGAGAAAAAAGAATGAGGCAAACTAGTCTGAAAACTAATGAGGTAAAATTTCACTTTAAGAATTTAGAAAAATCACAATATACATAAAATGAAAGAAATGACATAGTAAAATTTTCAACAAACTTCATGATGTAGAAAGCAAACAGAATAGAGAATCTCAACAAAATAAAAAGTTGGCTCACTAAAAAGACAAATAAGATCAATAAACATTTAGCAAGAATAATAAAGACTTAAAATCACCCTAAATTTTAAGAAATAGGTACACCTTTGGGGAGTAATTTAAATACTGCACTGATCTTTACTAGCTAATGTCTATATTCTTTCAGTTCTTAATATGGAAACCTTTAGCAACTGTTTCTGCTCAATAAAATGTAAATATACCATGGGGTCTAGATGTATTCTGTATTTAGAACTATAATTGAGACTAACAATATGGAAGCTAAATATTATAGAATAAAATTTATTTCACAAAAAGAAAAAAAAAATCTTTCGATTTCTGCTCCTGAGACCTCTTAAATTGAAAATGTCTAGAGGAAAATTCATTAGTTTGATTTATTTGGGAGATAAAAAATTTCAGCTCAATAAACCTTTGTTCAGTGTGCCAGATATAGTGAAATGCTTGAAAGCTCTCTCTCTCTCAAGTTCCTAAAGAGAGGTCCTTTGTCAAGCTTCAAGAAAGATATGAAGCCATCAGATTTGTTTCCATGTGAGAATTCTATGAGTCAAAAAATGTAAGAACTACAGCAAGAAAAAGATGAAGATATTGCTCTTGTGTTTGTGAGTATATTTATATATGTGTATAGAGTACCAGGATAAAACATAGACTATGCCATGCATACAAAGGATAATACTGACATTTGTGAATTCTTTAGTTTGAGGTTTTTCTTAAAGAAATCTTTATGTGCATGTGTGGGTATGCATGCATGTGTGCTAAGTTGCTTCAGTTGTGTCTGACTCTTTGTGACCCTATGGACTGTAGCCCTCCAGGTTCCTCTGTCCCTGAAATTCTCCAGGCAAGAATACTGAGTGGGTTGCCATGCCCTCCCCCAGGGAATCTTCCTGACTGAGGAATCAAACCCATATCTCTTCCGTTCCTGCACTGGCAGGAGGGTTCTTTCCCACACACTCCATCTAAGCCCACATGAGATTATACATATAGTTATTTCTTCACCTCACCACGTATATGTATATATTTATCACTAGTTGCTCCTTTTTTCTGTTATGTCTCTGGCATACTTTCTCATAGATTTCATTTAATTAAATTTGGAACTTTCATGGGGAAAGCTTTCTAATGAATCTGTTAATTCTACCTTTGATGGTGGCAGTTACTCGCATGCTTACTATTCATCATGACACATGAAATTTAGCATCTGTCTTCACCATTAAAGAAGGGAGGTGAAAAACGTCTTATATTCAGTGAGCACTAAAAATTTCAGTTGTCGTTCCACTAATGAAATCTGTGGCCTTTAGTACTACACTCATCTGTACTGGGGGCAGAAAAATCACTTATTTGAAGACTCTTTTCTTACAAAAATCACACAGCATGTTTATTTTACTGAGATTTTAGCTGCTCTTTTGTACTATCAAAAATTTGAGAACATATTAGATAGTAGGTAAGTGAAAGTGAAGTGAAAGTCGCTCGGTCACATCCGACTCTTTATGATCCCATGGACTATACAGTCCATGCAATTCTCCAGGCCAGAATACTGGAGTGGGTAGCCTTTCCCTTCTCCAGGGGATCTTCCCAACCCAGGGATTGAACCCAGATCTCCCACATTGCAGGTGAATTCTTTACCAGCTGAGCCACAAGGGGAGTCCAAGAATACTAGAGTGGGTAGCCTATCATTTCTCCAGCAGATGTTCCTGACCCAGAAATCAGACCGGGGTCTCCTGCCTTGCAGGCAGATTCTCTACCAACTGAGCTGTCAGAGAAGCCCAGCTTTTGTTAAAGCTGATAGCTGCATTGTGTGTGTGTGTGTGTGTGTGTGTGTGTGTGTGTAAGATAGAAACAGAGAGACAGACAGAGATTCAAAGAGAAAGGACTGTAAAATGTGTGACCCTTAGCTCACTAACATTTCAGAGCATGGATGATGAAGTCAAAAAGATATTTCAATGCTACTGAAGCATTATCTCCTTTATTGCTAATATTTTTAAGTTAACTTTTTCACACTGAGTCAGAAATAATCAGAGTCTATGAAGAGGAAAGAAGGAAAAATAAAATCAGTTTTGAGATGGCATATTCAAGGAACCCTAAAAATATGATAATCCATTATTCCCTTTGGTTCTTTTGAAACATATGTTCAACTTTCCTGTCTAGGGGAGAAATAGCACAGATAACATCTGGAAGATTTTTCTATCCTTAATTTTTTTGTAAATTCCTGACTTTAATAAAGCTGACATATTAGAAATGATATAGAAATGTATAAGCATGTTGTGTGTCTAGCAGAAGTACTAAAATTTTGATATAAGGACATTGGTTTTATATTTGATATCCAATTTATTCAGCATAAATGAGGTTTGGAGTTGGTAATGTATTACAGAGAGCTCAATTAAATAAGCTGACAGAAATAGACATTCATGTCTTAAATCAAGACATCTCTCATTTGTGAAAAACAAAATAAGGTGAACTCTCATTTTAATTCCCCAAATCAGAAGTGAAATATGATGTAAATTCAGAAACAAAAACATTTTTGATAGCTAAATTTGGCATAAATTTCACTTACTGGTTTAAAGAACATAGTTATTTCAATCAGAAAATTCACTAGATATCATGATATAACCATGACCCAGATATGTGAGGCTGACTTTAAAATACTGCCAGCTGTCTCTAATTAATACATTGTAAAATCTGAAAATAAATATAACATCAGAGGATGTCATCAGTGCTAAGAAGTTTAAACATAGCGTCAAAAATTGTATCTGAGGAAAATCTAGTATAAGTGGCATAAAAAAAATTATGCCACTTATTCTAACTTTAAAAAGTTAGAAAAATCAAGTAATTCTATATGTTTCATTTCATCAAGAGATATGCCATGTATGAGAAAAGTCACAGAAGTTGCTCTAATGTCAATTTTAAAATTAAAGTCAAGTTGAAGACAACTTAGATTCAAAATTTGCTTTAAATGCTATGTTGGAACTTTTTTCCCCACAAACTTTAAAAATAATATACTGTTCCATACCAAATGAGTCTTTAGTAAATAATGGGTTTTGCATAAGTGCATATAGCATATTCCCTTCAAAAAAGAGCTGTACCAACCTCATATGGATATTTAAATTTCAATTAATTTAAACTGCATAAAATTTTAAAACTCAGTCCATCAGTTCTTCACATTCCATGTACTCATTACACACATATGGCTAATGGTTATTACACTAGACAGCACAGATTTAGAACACTCCCATGTGGCAGAAGGCGATTAGACAAGGCTGCAAATTGAGAGTCCTGGAAAGGGTTTCAGGAGTAGGTATTCAAAATTTCAGGAAGCGTTAAAAATGGCAGAATTATTTAGCCTGGAAAAAAGAAAGAGGCCTGGTCTCCTGATGGTCTTTGAGTGACAGAAGGGTACAAAGAGAGGCAAACAGCTGTTTTCCATCACATACTGGGGAGAAACAGGAGGGACTGATTTAAAATACAATGGAGGGATTTAGGTTAAATAGAAAAAGTGGGAGTTATTTATAACAAGAGAATAATTTATGGGAAGCATCCCTTTCATAGCCTGCCATGAGGAAGCCACATACCTAGTGAAATCTGTGAATACATATCATTGATAATTAAGCCAAACACTTAGGTCTCTTTTCTAAGCTCAGATATGCAGCTATTCACTCAGTCAATTAATCAATTCTTACTGAGTGGGTACTATGTATCAGGCACCATCTGAGAAAGATGATATACATGGCAGTACTTATGAACTCATTTACCTAATTTCTTTCTTACAATATCATATTCCAAGAATGAGGAAAATAATAAATATACAAACAAATAGTTTCAGGTAACAAAAGGGGAAATGAAGAAGATAAAATAATATACTATTGAGGAAGTGATGATGGATCATACCTAAATTTGGGAAGACAAGGAAGGCCCATTTGAGGAAGTGATATTCATGTTGAGATTTCTGTAGAGAGGAAGAGGCAACCTTGAAAAGAATCAGATAATCTGGGGAAAGGCTGCTTTGACTAGAAGACAGAGGAAGTGATAAACCCTGAAACTTCACATGTGAAGGGGGAAACAAAAGACACTGTGTCTAGAAATTAATGAAGAAGGAGAAGCATGGCTTGAAATAAGTTTGAGACACATGCAGGGGCCAGTGGAGTTATGTGATATTCTGATTGCAAGAGGGTCAACAGAGAATTTAATAAGATCTTTCTGTCTCTTGACAACTGAGATATGAAGTTATGAGGGTAGGAGAGGGGCAGAGAGGGCAGTCAGTGAAAGATATCATGGTTGGACTACAAATGTTTTAGTAGAAATGGCAATAAGTTGTCAGATTTATTGTATTTGTAGGTAGAAGAGGATTCATTGATGGGCTGGAAGTAGTAAGATAAAAAGGAAGTAAAGGAGCTTATTGTTAGTGTTTGAACAAGTGTTTGAACACCTTAATCTAAATGACATTATTAGAACACAACTTCAGTAAGAACAAACTATATAAACTTTACATGTACTTATGAAAGGTTTCCTAAGATAAACTGTTAGGGGAAGCACACTGATTGAAACCGCTCACCCTGGCCAGGCACTGTAGTAACCATTTGCATGAGTTGTTTTACAACAGGAGGTCCTGGTAAGGAACATAGAACTAATAAACCACCACCAATTGGAAGAGTTCAGGAAAGGTCAAAAGAAGATACCACATGTCTGACCATCTCCCAGAATCCTTTTCTCTGGCATCCATCTTGGCTGAACAAGGCATACAGCACCAGGAAGGACTCTGAGTCAGAATGATTGGCTAAAGACAATCTAGAAACTAACCCCCTTACCATAAAACGTGGCAGAGCTGTTCTCCTGTGTTCCCTTACCCTACTGCTCTCCACCTGGGTGCCCTTTCCCAGGAAAATCTCTTGCTTTGTCAGCATATGGGTCTCCTCAGACAATTCATTTCTGAGTGTTAGACAAGAGCTCAGTTTCAGGCCCTGGAAGGGGTCCTCCTTCCTGAAACAAAACCACCTGCTCAGCTGTAAACTAAATTTAATTCAAAGATTAAAGTATTATAGATTCTGCTCTGAACACTAACGTAGGATTATGTGAAAATTCAATAACAATAAAATATCTAGGAAATACAGAAATATTTGGAAATTAAAGTAAATCATGGGTTGAAAAAACACCCTAAAAAAAAAAAAGAAAGAAAAAACACCCTAAAGTAGTATTATTTTCACTAAATAAGGATGAAAACACAAAACATTATTATGATGTAGCAAAAGCATGTCTTAGAAATTTATATTTTTAAATGATTATATTGAAGAGAAAAAATGATTAAAACAATGATTTAAGTGTTTTTAGTTTGAGGAGCAAGGAAAAGAAGAGGGAATTAATCCCAGAGTAAATATGAAAGATAATATATAATAATAAAATCCATGAAACAGAAAACACAGAAACAGTAGACAAAGTTCCAAAAGTTGGTTCTTTTAAAATAATCAATAAGTTTTCCACAGTTACTTACAAAAAGGAGAAAAGATACAAATTACCTTACTAGGATACAGACTGAAATGAATGAATAAAAACTGTTTTTGCTCATAATTGATACTGTTTCAAAAGAAACTCTTAGGAGATCTGTAAAACTAATACTAGAGCTAATAAGAAAACTTAGAAAGTTCACTGCATATAAGTAAAACACACAGAGATTAGTTGTATTTCTATATGCTAATTTCAAACAATTGAATAACAAACTTAAAATATAAATATTCATTTGTTGCTGCTAAGTCGCTTCAGTCATGTCTGACTGTGTGTGACCCCATAGATGGCCGCCAGGCTCCCCCGTCTCTGGGATTCTCCAGGCAAGAACACTGGAGTGGGTTGCCATTTCCTTCTCCAATGCATGAAAGTGAAAAGTGAAAGTGAAGTGTCTCAGTCGCGTCCGACTCTTCGCGACCCCATGGACTGCAGCCCACCAGGCTTCTCTGTCCATGGGATTTTCTAGGCAAGAGTACTGGAGTGGGGTGCCATTGCCTCCTCCAAAGTATTCATTTACCGTAACATTAAAAAAAAACTTAAAATACTTACGAGTAAATTAAGCAAATACCATGCAACACTTTTGCCTACTTGGGAGTATGCAAATATTTATTTGGAAGGAATCATAAAGCATTATTCACAAAAGAAAAGAAAATGAAAATTTGTACCAAATCAAAATTTTAAAGGTTTTCTTATGGAAAGATTACATTAAAGACATGAGGAGGCAACTTACAAATAGGGAAGTAGAATATAAAAATGTTTTAATATAAATTTTAGTATACCTATATACTCTCTATATAGGGATAGTATATATATATCAGTTTATATATATTTCTATATATTATACATATAATATCTGTACACATGTTATCTGATAAAAGCCTTCTAAGAGAAAGTATAAAATAAATGTTGAATACCAATATCTGTCTCTTATACACATCTAGATGTGTATAAGAGACAGGTCTATGAAGAGGAAAGAAGGAAAAATA
>SJYX01012547.1:189642-208524 GCA_006410675.1 Oreotragus oreotragus | reverse complement strand
GCATGTTATCTGATAAAAGCCTTCTAAGAGAAAGTATAAAATAAATGTTGAATACCAATATTGAAAAGACAAATTAAATATGTGGGAAAAAATCAGAAGAGGAATTCATTAGACTAATGAAAAACACATGTTCAGAAAAAGACTTATTAGAAAATATTAACAGTATCTTTAATCATAATAGCCAGACACTGGAAACAATACAAATATCTAACAGGAAAATGTATATATGATTGGAATATGTTAAAAATATGGAATATGTCTCAACCTAAAATTAATATGTTATTGATACACACAGCAGACTAGATAAATTTCAAACCTCTTTTGTTTGGCAAAGAAAAAGACACAAATAAGTAAACACTACATGCTTCCACTTACATAAAATTCAATCATATGTACAACTAATCTATTATAACAGAGGAAATTCTGCCAGTGGAGGTTTGGAATTGACTACAAGGGAGTACTGGTGTGAGTTTCCATTGGTGACTGAGGCTATAGTAGGTAGGGCTATAAGACATGATAAGACTAGAAGTCTTTTCATTTGGTTATTTGTTTTAAGTGAGATATAGATGATTTATAATATTGGTGTTAGTTTCATACGTACAGCAAGGTAATTTAGTCATACACATATAGCATATTAATATAACATATTTTTAGGATTATTATTGTTTTAAGAGTATTTTCCATTATAAGTTATTTTAAGATATTAAGTATAATTTCCTATGTTATATAGGAAATGCTTGTTGCTTATTTATTTTATATTTAGTAATTTATATTTGCTAATCCTATACTCCTAATTAGTCCCTCCCTCTTGCCCTTTCTCTCCTCTTTGGTAACTTTGTGAGTCTGTTTTATTTTTCATATAGATTCCTTTGTATTATGTTTTAGATTCTACATATAACTGATATTGTATAATATTTGTCTTTCTCACACTTCATTAAGTATAATATGCTTTAGGTCCATTCATATTGCTGTAAATAGCAGAATTTCATTCTTTTTATGGCTAAGTAATATTCCATGATATATATTTTAAATATATACATGTATATATTATATATGCATAGAATATATGTATGTATTATATATAGGCAGATTTGATTTCACATATAGTGTTTGGTCTGTTCAAATTATGTTTCTTTGGGACTTCATTTTGGAAGCCCTGGGTTTTTCAGAAACTTTCCCATTTCTTCCAGGTCATCCAATTTGTTGGCACATAACTGTTCATAGTTTTTCTTAGGATTGTTTTTTTTTTATTTCTGTGGCATCAGTTATCTCCCTTCTTTAATTTTTTTATTTTGTTTATTTGGATCCTCTGTCTTTCCTTCCTGGGTAGCCTGGGTATTCATTTGATTACTACATACTTAGGAAAATCTCTTCTGTCCTGTGATGGAGATGCTGATACCTGAGGAAGCAGCAGTTGAAGGACTCAGTGGGCACATCTCGAAGAGTCAGGCATTGGTTCTATAGTTGGAGTAGTGGTAGCCAGGAGCATGCAGAGATAGAAGACTACAGATAGAACTCTTGGGAAAGAATATGTGAATCCATATTTCATTACTCACATGGAGAATTCATTTCTCTAGCAAGTACTTTGTGTTGAATTCTAAGTTCTTACATCCAGTTAATCTAATTTTGTCATTAAAAAAATGATAACTTGGATAACTTTGAGCAAATTATTTTTTTAACATTGTTAACACATACTTCTTCTATCATTCTTCTCTATGTATAAATAACTTAGAACAAAACAAAAGAAGTTGGTTATAAATTTAAGCAGATGTGGTCTAGATTTAAATGATGACTTTTGAAAGTTTTACAACTTTGATTCTCTTTGAAAGGTTTACATAGAACTCCATAATGGTTATTAATAATTATGTCTTGCTTGTCTTTGCACTGAGTCATTTAATTATTTTTCACAAATACATTGGAAAATATCATTAGAAATATTTTTCATTCATTCATCATGTATTCATCTCACAAATATTTTTCTGAGTTTGTGAAAAGGCAATGTGCCAGGGGCCAGCGTGAGGAATCCCACCCGTGACAAGGTCATGCGGAAGGAAGCCTGATGAAACGCAAGGGCGTGATCAGGCTTCAGGGGTCCCCCTGGAATTTCCTGAGCATCCACCCCCCAAGACCAGAGTCTGCCTGCTTTACTGTGTTATGCTTTCCACCTACTCTTCTGTCATTAACAGGGGGCTGTCCCCCCACCACATTTTTCTGGAAATAAATTAATTTAGAGCTTTTAGATAATAAATCTCTTGGGCATAATATGAGTGTTCCAATCCAAAAACCCCTCTGATGGCTTTCTAGCCTGCCTGCAGGACTCGTACAGCTGTGCGTGTGATTGTTTGAGGCCTCCCAACTGAGGGAGGCACAGGAAGCTTGAAACATCCTAGGAATGTAGGGCTTTCTGAGAAGTACAAATCATTAGAATAGGACTGATTAAAGGTTTCATTTGTTTAGCCAGTACTTGCTGCCAAATTTTCATATCTTTTATTTTTAGATATAGTTGGCATGTAGAAAAAAAGGTAATAGACCTGGTATTAGCAACATTAGATCTTTGAGTTAAGTACTTTCTTTGTTTAACCCACTGCACCTTTGTTCTACAGGAACGTAACTTTATTTAGTACTTTGAGAGTGATGCAGAGTAAAGAAAAAACACTTCTAGGGAAAAGGAGTTTTCTGGTTTGATAGACAATTATCCAGGAAGAGCATCATAAAAATGTTAACAGGCCTCTTGGCCAGAAGATAATGTAAACCACCTGAGACCTTTTGTATATGGAAGGGTATGCAAAAAGAAAGCCTTGTTTGTCTCAGTGAGGGTCAGGACTGCTCCCCCTGCATAACTCTGCATAGTCCATTATTTCTTTATGTACAACTTGGGGTATATAAGCTGATTTTGAAAGTGGAGTCTTTGGAGTCTTGCACCGATGCTGGGCTTCCCCATGTCGTTCTTTTCTTTTTCCGGCTGAATTCCCATCTGGGGGGAGGCTCACCATGTCTGCTTACTTGTCCCAGCTTCTAAGATCCATAAGAGAGAGAGCCCAAAGCGGGGCCCTCTCCGATATTCAAACAGATACCAGCGGCCTAACGTAGACGGTGCAAGTTCCTTGTCCAGAACTTTATTGGTTTTCCACGTAAACCAAGTTAATCAGCCTCTTTTCTCCACTAAATTTTCCTACTACACCATTTCTTCCTAATCTAATCTTATATTAATAAATAAGTTTTCCTCGCCAACGCTGTCCCCGCTTCGAATTCCCTGGATCCACCGGGGCTAGACCCCGGCAGCAATCTGCAAAATAGTGAAATAATCAGAAGCTAATAGAGCCTGGTAGAGATTTTGTTACTTAAGAATGCTATCAGTTCAGTTCAGTTGCTCAGGAGTGTCCAACTTCATTTCTTCCTAATCTAATCTTATATTAATAAATAAGTTTTCCTCGCCAACGCTGTCCCCGCTTCGAATTCCCTGGATCCACCGGGGCTAGACCCCGGCAGCAATCTGCAAAATAGTGAAATAATCAGAAGCTAATAGAGCCTGGTAGAGATTTTGTTACTTAAGAATGCTATCAGTTCAGTTCAGTTGCTCAGGAGTGTCCAACTCCCTGTGACCCCATGGACTGCAGCACGCTAGGCTTCCCTATCCATCACCAGTTCTCGGAACTTATTCAAATTCATGTCCATTGTGTCACGTGGTGCCATGCAGCCACCTCATCCTGTATCATCCCCTTCTCCTCCCACCTTCAATCTTTCCCAGCATCACGGTCTTTTCCAGTGAGTCAGTTCTTTGCATCAGGTGGCCAAAGTATNACCCCATGGACTGCAGCACGCTAGGCTTCCCTATCCATCACCAGTTCTCGGAACTTATTCAAATTCATGTCCATTGTGTCACGTGGTGCCATGCAGCCACCTCATCCTGTATCATCCCCTTCTCCTCCCACCTTCAATCTTTCCCAGCATCACGGTCTTTTCCAGTGAGTCAGTTCTTTGCATCAGGTGGCCAAAGTATTAGAGTTTCAGCCTCAGCCTCAGTCCTTTCAATGAATATTCAGGGTTGATTTCTCCTTTGATTGACTGGTTTGATCTCCTTCCAGTCCAGGGGATTCTCACGAGTCTTCTCCAACACCACAGTTCAAAAGCATCAATTCTTCAGCACTCAGCATTCTTTCTAGTCTAGCTCTCACATCCATACATGACTATTGGAAAAACCATAGTTTTGACTAGATGGACCCTTGTTGGCAAAGTAATGTCTCTGTTTTTAATATGATGTCAATGTTGGTCAAATTTTTCCTTCCAAGGAACAAGCATCTTTTCATTTCATGGCTGCAGTCACCATCTGATTTTGGAGCCGAGTGATTTTTCTCTTCAAGAATGCTATAATATTATAAATTTTAAGATAGTGAAAATTCAAATAAATATAATGAATCACTGTGTAGCAATAATAATAAGGAAAGCTTTCTTGGTTACTTATGATCTGTTTACTTCATCTTCAGAACTATTAATACTTTCCATAGTCAATGTAGAAATAATAATTAAAGTATTATCTCCAAATGAATCAAGAAATTCTATCAAGGAATGTTGTAACCATTTGTCAATTGATGATTTCATTCCTGTGTTTTGTAGGAAGGCCAGGGAATAGAACTGTTATAAGCAAGTTCCTTATCTGTTCTAACAATTTCTAGATAATTTAACATATAATCTATCACAATTCCAGATACATTATCCTTATTTTTATGGGAAACTGAAATTCAAGAATATTGAAGTTTGTCAAGTTTTTTTGAGCTATTGCAAAGCCTTGTCTATTTCCTCTAGGAGACCATTATACTTTTCATTTCTTCACATTCAGAATCATTCTGAATACAGTGTTAGAATGATTCAAACAGAAAGGGTTACAACATCTTAATGTACATTTTGTTTTAGAGTTGGTAAATTGTTTTCATCTATATTATATAATCCTTAAAATGACTCTTGTTCTTGATAGTCACAATGGTAAAAGTATTTTGGAAAGAATGGCACACTAGAGGAATCCTTTAGATACCTTTTCAGTGGAAGTTAGTTTAATGTAATTAGGTTTATTTCCAGGAGAAAAATAAAACTAGGCCTATAAGCCTAAAGAAGCATCATTGTGCTATGCTCCCCAAATATTTTAGTGAAATATTCTGGACTAACTATTTGTTTTTTTTCTAGAACTAAAGACAATAAGATATTACTCACATAGTTTTCCAAGTATATCATTTTTATTAATACCTACTACCAGCTCATTAACTAGAGTATTGATAGGGGAGTGGGGATGGCTCTAACAAGAAAACTAATTTCTGAACATGTTGACTAAGTCAGCCTAGGGGTAAAATATTATAATTTCAAGTGTACTACCTCTTATCAGGACTTCCCTGGTGGCTCAGATGGTAAAGCGTCTGTCTACAATGCAGGAGACCCGGGTTCGATCCCTGGGTTGGGAAGATCCCCTGGAGAAGGAAATGGCAATCCACTCCAGGACTATTGTCTGGGAAATCCCATGGACAGAAGAGCCTAGTAGGCTACAGTCCATGGGGTCCCAAAGAGTCGGACACGACTGAGCGACTTCACTTCACTTCACTTCACCTCTTATCAACATTGAATGCAAGACCTTTTTATTCTGAGATAAGTTTAAACTCTCCATGGAAGTTGAAAAACAATATAGGGCTCCGTGTTCACCTTCATCTGTCTTCCTCAGGTAATATCTTACATGGTCACATTACAATAACGAAAATCAAGAGATTGGTGTACTATTACTAAATGACAGACTATAATCATATTTCAACTGTTTTGTCTTTCAGTTCAGTTCAGTCACTCAGTCGTGTCTGACTCTTTGTGACCCCATGAACTGCAGCACGCCAGGCCTCCCTGTCCATCACCAACTCCTAGAATTCACTCAAACTAATGTGCATCGAGTCAGTGATGCCATCCAGCCATCTCATCCCCTGTTGTCCCCTTCTCCTCCTGTCCCCAATCTCTCCCAGCATCAGGGTCTTTTCCAATGAGTCAACTCTTCACATGAGGTGGCCAAAGTATTGCAGTTTCAGCCTCAGCATCAGTCCTTCCAATGAACACCCAGGACTGGTCTCCTTTAGGATGGACTGGTTGGATCTCTGCAGTCCAAGGGACTCTCAAGAATCTTCTCCAGCACCACAGTTCAAAAGCATCAACTCTTTGGCACTCAGCTTTCTTCACAGTCCAACTCTCACATCCATATATGACCACAAGAGAAACCATAGCCTTGACTAAATGGACCTTTGTTGGCAAAGTAATATCTCTGCTTTCAATATGCTATCTAGGTTGGTCATAAATTTCCTTCCAAGGAGTAAGCGTCTTTTAATTTCATGGCTGCAGTCACCATCTGCAGTGATTTTGGAGCCCCTCAAAAATAAAGTCTGACACTGTTTCCACTGTTTTCCCATCTATTTGCCATGAAGTGATGGGACCAGATACCATGATCTTCATTGGCTGAATGTTGAGCTTTAAGCCAACTTTTTCACTCNATTCACTCAAACTAATGTGCATCGAGTCAGTGATGCCATCCAGCCATCTCATCCCCTGTTGTCCCCTTCTCCTCCTGTCCCCAATCTCTCCCAGCATCAGGGTCTTTTCCAATGAGTCAACTCTTCACATGAGGTGGCCAAAGTATTGCAGTTTCAGCCTCAGCATCAGTCCTTCCAATGAACACCCAGGACTGGTCTCCTTTAGGATGGACTGGTTGGATCTCTGCAGTCCAAGGGACTCTCAAGAATCTTCTCCAGCACCACAGTTCAAAAGCATCAACTCTTTGGCACTCAGCTTTCTTCACAGTCCAACTCTCACATCCATATATGACCACAAGAGAAACCATAGCCTTGACTAAATGGACCTTTGTTGGCAAAGTAATATCTCTGCTTTCAATATGCTATCTAGGTTGGTCATAAATTTCCTTCCAAGGAGTAAGCGTCTTTTAATTTCATGGCTGCAGTCACCATCTGCAGTGATTTTGGAGCCCCTCAAAAATAAAGTCTGACACTGTTTCCACTGTTTTCCCATCTATTTGCCATGAAGTGATGGGACCAGATACCATGATCTTCATTGGCTGAATGTTGAGCTTTAAGCCAACTTTTTCACTCTCCTCTTTCACTTTCATCAAGAGGCTTTTAGTTCCTCTTCACTTCCTACCATAAGGGTGGTGTCATCTGCATATCTGAGGTTATTGATATTTCTCCTGGCAATCTTGGTTTCAGCTTGTGCTTCTTCTAGCCCAGCGTTTCTCATGATGTACTCTGCATATAAGTTAAATAAGCAGGGTGACAATATACAGCCTTGACATACTCCTTTTCCTATTTGGAACCAGTCTGTTCCATGTCCAGCGAACTAAAATGGACCAGAATGGGTTTTGCCTTTAATCTTTCTTATTTAAATCAATTTATTATTCTATTAAATTACTTATTGATCCTTCCTTAGGAGAAGTTTTAATGCATGTTTCTGCAGAATTGTTAATAGATGTCAGTCTTTATAGTAGCAAATTGGGAGTGTAATAGAAGACTTTTCCTGGGGAGTAAAAGAAAGTTCTATGAGTGTTTGCTTGGCGAAAAAGAAAAAAAAGACATCTTGCCTTTCTTTTTATGAACATAGCTAATACAGAAACTTCTATCTATAGGCTGGCTCTCTCTAGTCAAAAGAATAGGAAGAAGAATTTTTAAAAAGTCCACACTGATTAGATTCTGGTTTACAAAACAATAAAATACATTAAAATATAAAATATATCATCATTAAAGATCATTAGAAGACAAGCAAGAATTTCTTATAGAAATTGAAATATGTAAAAACTGATGACAGAGGCACTATGTCAATTAGGTGATTAGGCCAAGTTATTCATTTACTTTAGGGAACTTCATGACAGGCTTTTGGGAAGGCTAGCTTCTCTTGGCTCTTCTCCAGTTGGAACACCTGTGCAGAAAAATCTTAACTGGTGCCAGGAGCTTGCTTGTATCACTGCAATTTAAATGTCCAGGATTAACTGCAAAATCACCATTAAGATCATAATTTGCTTTTAAATTAAACTTCCATTTAATTTTATTTTTGATCATTTCTCTTTTGTATTTTTCAACATCAGAAACTACTTAAACTGAAATCTTGCAAGTACTATTGCAAAACAATCATTCAGATTGAAGCTATTCAGTTCCAATCAGTATAATCAATAAAAGGTAGAACTTTCCACATATTAAAACATTTCCTGATTCTGGTACATAGTAAAATAATGGTTTAATTCTGAAAAGAGGAGGTCTATATAATTAATATTTTGACATCACAGACTGTGAGCCAAGCAATGATAATTTTCAGTAGGAAACCATTTAAACACATTAGAAGTATTAAGATTGACTCTATACAACTGGCCTGTTCATTAGAGAAAAGAAATTGAAATTTTATTTCCTCAGCATGACTTAAAATTTTATCCCAACTCGGAGAAGGCTATTTATATTTCTAAATGACAGTAAAATAATCCTTTAAAGTGCATAACAGAAATTATTCTAAGCATTTTGCATGAACTTCATTCTAAAATCATCTAAGTAGGTATTTATATATTTCATTTTTGTCAGATGACTAAACTAAGGCAAAAAGAGTTGAGATGATTTCTCATATTACTTGGAAGATGGCATTGGGTGAATTTCCTTCAGCTCAAAGATCCTTCAATGCTACTAAAAGATATGTCTTAAGAACAATGAGGAAAGAAGAATGGGAGGAATTCTAAGTATCATTACATACTTATTCTGTTAGAAAGACCATCAGTTACACTTGCCAATTTACTCAAAAGAATTTGAAACTATCTCTGTTCTCATTTTGGGAAGTGAAATATTTAGTAAAGTAATGTTTACAATAACAAATATAATTAAGGCATAGAAATCTGACCCCAAATTATTTCTCATATTATAAATAATAATTCCAAAAATATTACGATTATAAAAAGTGAATTCAGAGTGTCCATACTTGCCAAAGTTATCTGTAAAACCAACACAATCCCTATAAAAATCTCAATGGCATTTTTCACAGAAATGAAAAAAATCCTAAAATTCATATGAATCACAAGCAGTCTTAAGTGGCCAAAGCAATCCTGAGAAAGAATAAAGCTGCATGCCTCACATGTCCTAATTTCAAACTACATTATAAAGCTAAAGTAATCAAAACAGTATTGTATTGGCATAAAAATAGATGCGTAGATCAACAAAACAGAATCAGGAGTGAAGAAAGAAACCCCCATATACATATAGTTAACTAATATTTCACAAGATAGCCAAGAATATGCCATAGGAAAAAACAGTCTCTTCAGTAAATGGTGGTGGGAAAATTGGATAACCACAGGTAGGAAAATGAAATTGGACTCTTATCTTATATCACTTACAAAACTATATTCAAAATACACAAGACCTAAAACTCCTTCAAGAAAACACAAGAAAAACTCGACATTGTTTTTGACAATAATTTTTTGGATATGACATCTGAAGCAAAAGCAGAAATCAGTAATTGGAACTATATCAAACTAAAAAGCTTCTGCCCAGCAAACCAAACAGCAATCTTAAAAGCAACCTATGGAATACTAGAAAACATATCTGATAAGGGGTTCATATCCAAAATGTATAAAGAACTTAACTCAATAACAAATAAACAAATGATCTGATTAAAAAGTGGATGGTGGATCTGGACATTTTTTCAAAGAAGACATACAAAAGGTAAACAGGGTACATAACAAAGGTGCTCAGGTGCTCAACATTACTATCATTAGGAAAATACAAATCACAACTACACGAAAATCTCACTTCACACCTGTTGCAATGCTATCATCAAGAGGTAACAAGTGTCAGTGACAATGTGAAGAAAAGTGAACCCTTGTGCACTGTTAGTTGGAATGTGAATTAGTACAGCTACAATGAAGAATAGTATGGAGGTGCTTCAAAAACTAGAAAATAGAACTGCCATATTTTCTAGCAATCCCACTTCTGTCTATATATCCAAATGAAATGGAAGCAGAATCTTAAAGAGATATCTTAAAGAGTGGCCACAGGACTGGAAAAGGTCAGTTTTCATTCCAATCCCAAAGAAAGGTAATGCCAAAGAATGCTNTTATGGCCAACCTAGACATCATATTAAAAATCAGAGACATTACTTTGCCAACAAAGGTCCATCTAGTCAAAGCTATGTTTTCCCTAGTAGTCATATATGGCTATGATAGTTGGACTATAAAGAAAGCTGAGTGCTGAAGATCTGATGCTTTGAACTATGGTGTTGGAGAAGATTCTTGAGAGCCAACCAGTCCATCCTAAAGGGGATCAGTCCTAAGTGTTCATTGGAAGGACTGATGTTGAAGCTGAAACTCCAATATTTTGGCCATCTGATGCGAAGAACTGACTCATTTAAAAAGACTGTGATGCTTGGAAAGATTGAAGGTGGAAGGAGAAGGGGATAACAGAGGTTGAGCTAGTTGAATGGCATCACCAACTCAATGGACATGAGTTTGGATAAATTCTGGGAGCTGGTGATGGACTGGGAGGCCTGGTGTGCTGCGGTCCTTGGGGTCACAAAGAGTTGGACACGACTGAGCAACTGAACTGAACTGAAAGAGATATCTGAACTCCCATTACTTATAACAGTCAACATAAGCAAACTATCTAAGAGCCTGTCAATAGATGAATGGATAAAGAAGGCATGGCCTGTATATGCAACAGAACATTATTTGGCCACAAGGAAAAAGAAAATCCTGTCATTTGAGATAATCTGGATGCACACTGAGCATATTATGTCATGTGAAATAGGTTAAAGAAAGGCAAATATTGTATGATTTCACTTATATATGAAATCCAAGAACGCTAAACTCATAGAAAGAGAGTAGAGTGGTGGTAACCAGGAGTAGAGATGGGAAAAATGTGGAACTGACGTGGTTAAAGCATACATACTTCTAATTAGAATATGAGTAAGTTCTGGGGTTTCAGTACACAGCATTGGGAATATAATTAGTAACACCATAAAATATTCTTGAAAGTTGCTAAGAGAGTATATCTTAAATGTTCTCCCTACAAAAGAGATCAAATTATATGCAACTTTGTGGAGGTGTTTGCTAAAGCTATAATAGTAATCACACTGGACTATATAAATGAATATGATCAACAGGTTTTACACCTTAAACTTACATAACATTATATGTCAATTATATCTCAATTAAGTGAGGGGGGAATAAAATACATGTTATAGATACTAGATTGTTCTTCAACTATATTTAAAATAATTAAATGAATATTTGTTAACTAATATATCCATGTTAAATTATAAAGTAAATAACACATACAGCAAATAATCAAATCAACAGACCAGGCTATCACCCGAACTCTGCTCTGCAAATAATTCATTTAAAACTCAGCTTTGATTTCCTCTTTTATAAGCTACAAATAATGATGCAAATCTCATAGGACTGTTTTATTAATGAGAATTAAGCAAATGTAAAAAAAAATGGTGACAATTAATAGAGAATTCATTTCCTATCCATTATTACTTGTTAAAGCATATCATTATAATGGAAACATGTTAATATTGGATTAAGAAGACTTACAAATTACCTAGAGAGGAACCACTGGTCCAAAGTCACATGGAAAATGAATAAAACTTGTCCTCCTGAGTTTCAATATAATTTCAGCTGATAGAACTCAAAATTTTGGTATTTCTGCTGTGTTCTAAGGTGCTTTATTGTTGGTATTTCTGCTGTGTTCTAAGGTGCTTTATTGTATTTATTCCCATGTCTCAACAAGCCTTAAGGCTTGTCTGGAATGGAACACACATATTTCTAACCATGCTAGCAGATCAAATTTGGCACTTAATTGCCATAAAAACTGTGTATATTTTGAATTTAGCTTTAAATTCAGAAACTTAAAGAAGTGGAGTGCATTCTCTGTTTCATAATATGCTCTTCAAACATTCTTCTCTTATGACTGATTCTATTTTATCCATTTTAGATCTTAAATATTTAACAGTTCATGATTTATTCTTTTATGGAAATGTGGAGAGAGCTACATTTCAAGAAAATAATGTTTATGGAAGGAAATTCTATTTAGGAAAAACTGAGGCAATCTTGTGCAAAGAAATATCCCATGGAAACTTCCGTGCGTGTGTTATAACTAACAGAATTTTTCTAAAATACCTTTAAAAAAAATTTAGGAAAAGGTTTCCATCTAGTAGACTCCATAAATCAGTTTGAAGAGAATTTATCTCCAAGTGGGATGAAACATAAAAAGACTGCCTTCTCTGTCCTCCTACATAATATTCAATATTCTAATAAGTAGTTATAAAGCAGTATTTCTAAAGTAGATTTTAAGCACCTTTATGTCAGGGTGCTGTCAATTGCCTTTACGAGTTTAAGAAAAAGTTCATAGGTTGGTTACATAATATTTCTTATTTTACTTTCTCTGTTTCATCCAAAAGAATTTCCTTAATGTGTCCTTTTACAGTTCATTGACATTTCTAATTTCAATCTTGAAGTTCATTTATTCTTTTTGCATCTTTTCCCAGCCATTACCACGTTGTAGACACATGCAATGTATATCTCTAGAATGCAAATCTATGAATTCTTATAGAAGTCAACATTTTTATTTCTATGTTAGAGAAGAAGAAATGGCCATAAATAATTTTGACTGAACTTGATTTCTGGGTAAACCAATGGAGGGATGAAAATAAAATCCAAATAGGGCTTTCAAGACAGTGTTGCTGGATAGACTAATTGCTTAAGTAGGAAGCTGTATGCAGAAATTTTACAAAGACAGTAGAAACTCAAGAGAAGGTGCAACTGGGAAAAACATACAACTAAGTTTAGTGAAAAAAGTTTTATTTCTGGTTGTGCTACTTGTGACCTTTGTCAAATTAACTAACTAACTATCCTGGCTTTTTGTATTATGCCACATATGAAAGGATGGAGATAGATTCATAGAAATTTTAAAATGTTTACAACACTAAAATTTATAATACTTTTTGGTGTAATGCCTCAGTAATTGAAATTTCAATCTCATACTGCTTTTGCACATGAAAGAAAGGAAACTGAATGAAGACTTGCTACATGTTACTTCAGTTGTTTTATCCTCATGTTCAGATAGGTAACACTTAGGAAAAAACATCTTAATAATTTGTTCAGAATCACACAGCTAGTCAATTGATGGACCACCATGCAAAGTCAGGAACTGCTTCTCAATACCAACCTCCTTCCACTAGATAGCAATTACCCTCAAAGTCAGTGACTATGCTTGTTTTCCAACAGAAATTCAACTTTGCTTCAGTGTTTTCACTTATGTTACAGAAGTGTTTGAAGAGTTAGGAGTTAAGTCTTTAGTTCCTCTCTCCATGTTACATTTCTTAAAGATTAAGAAAGTATTGATATATGTGTGTTAGTTGATTGGTTCAATTCAGTTCAGTTGCTCAGTTGTGTCCAACTCTTTGTGACCCCATGGACCGCAGCACACAAGGTCTCCCTGTCCATCAGCAACTCCAGGGGTTTACCCAAACTCATGTCCATTGAGTTGGTGATACCATCCAACCAGCTCATCCTCTGTCATTCCCTTCTCCCACCTTCAATCTTTCCCAGCATCAGGGTCTTTTCCACTGAGTCAGTTCTTCGCATCAGGTGGTCAAAGTCTTGGAGCTTCAGATTCAGCATCAGTCCTTTCAATGAATATTCAGGACTTATTTCCTTTAGGATGGACTGGTTGGATCTCCTTGCTGTCCAAGGGACTCTCAAGAGTCTTCTCCAACACCATAGTTCAAAAGTATCAATTCTTCAGTGCTCAGCTTTCTTTATAGTCCAACTCTCACATCCATGACTTCCTTGGTGGCTCAGACGGTAAAGCGTCTCTCTACAATGCGGGAGACCTGGGTTTGATCTCTGGGTCAGGAAGATTCTCTGGAGAAGGAAATGGCAACCCACTCCAGTACTTTTGCCTAGAAAATCCCATGGATGGAGGAGGTTGGTGTCCATGAGGTCGCAAAGAGTCGGACACGACTGAGCGACTTCACTTTCACTTTCAGTTTTCTCACATTCATACATGACTACTGGAAAACCATAGCTTTGACTAGATGGATCATTGTTGGTAAAGTAATGTCTCTGCTTTTAAATATGCTGTCTAGGTCGGTCATAACTTTCCTTCTAAGGAGCCAGCGTCTTTTCAGTTCATGACTGCAATCACCATCTGCAGTGATTTTGGAGCCCCCAAAAATAGTCAGTCAGTGCTTTCACTGTTTTCCCACCTATTTGCCATGAAGTGATGGGACTGGATGCCATGATCTTAATTTTTTGAATGTTGATTTTTTAAGCTCATTTTTTCACTCTCCTCTTTAACTTTCATCAAGAGGCTCTTTAGCTCTTTGTTTTCTGAAATAAATGTGGTGTCATCTGCATATCTGAGATTATTGATATTTCTCCCAGCAATCTTGATTCCAGCTTGTGCTTCATCCAGCCCAGCATTTCTCATAATGTACTCTGCATATAAGTTAAATCAGCAGGGTAACAATATACAGCCTTGGTGTACTCCTTTCCCTTTTGGAACTAGTTTGTTGTTCCATGTCCATTTCTAACTGTTGCCTCCTGACCTGCAGACAGATTTCTCAAGAGGCAGATCAGGTGGTCTGGTATTCCCATCTCTTTAAGAATTTTCCAAGTCACTGATCTAGACAGTCAACATAGTCAAAGGTCTTGACATAGTCAATAAAGTAGAAGTAGATGTTTCTCTGGAACTCTGTTGCTTTTTTGATGATCCAACAGATGTTGGCAGTTTGACTTCTGTTCCTCTGCCTTTACTAAATCTAGCTTTTATATCTGGAAGTTCACAGTTCACGTACTGTTGAAGCCTGGCTTGGAGATTTTGAGCATTACTTTGCTAGCATGTGAGATGAATGCAATTGTGTGGTAGTTTGGGCATTCTTTGGCACTGCCTTTATTTGGGATTGGAATGAAAACTAACATTTTCCAGTCCTGTGGCCCACTCCTCAGTTTTCCAGATTCGCTGTCATATTGAGTGCAGCACTTTCACAGCATCATCTTTTAGGATTTGAAATAGCTCAACTGGAATTCCATCACCTCTGCTAGCTTTGTTTGCAGTGATGCTTCTTAAGGCCCACTTGACTTCACATTCCAGGATGTCTGGCTCTAGATGAATGATCATACCATCGTGATTATCTGGGTCTTGAAGATCTTTTTTGTACAGCTCTTCTGTGTATTCTTGCCACCTCTTCTTAATATCTTCTGCTTCTGTTAGGTCCATACCATTTTTGTCCTTTATCAAGCCCATCTTTGCATGAAATGTTCCCTTGTTATCTCTAATTTTCCTGAAGAGATCTCTAGTCTTTCCCATTCTGTTGTTTTCCTCTGTTTCTTTACATTGATCACTGAGGAAGGCTTTCTTATCTCTCCTTGCTATTCTTTGGAATTCTGCATTCAGATAGGCATATCTTTAATTTTCTCCTTTGCCTTTCACTTCTCTTTTTTCACAGCTATTTGTAAGGCCTCCTCATTCAACCATTTTGCCTTTCTGCATTTCTTTTTCTTGGAGATGGTCTTGATCCCTGCCTCCTGTACAGTGTCATGACCTCCGTCCATAGTTCTTCAGGCACTTGATCTATCAGAACTAATCCCTTGAATCTATTTCTCACTTCCACTGTATAACTGTAAGGGATTTGATTTAGGTCATACCTGAATGGTCTAGTGGTTTTCCTTACATTCTTCAAGTCTTTATTGGCAATAAGGAGTTCATGACCTGAGCCACAGTCAGCTCCTGGTCTTGGTTTTGCCGACTGTATAGAGCTTCTCCATCTTTGGCTGCAGAGAATATAATCAGTCTGATTTCGGTGTTGAGCATCTGGTGATGTCCATGTGTAGAGTCTTCTCTTGTGTTGCTGGAAGCTGCTCAGTCATGGCCAGCTCTTTAAGACCCTGTGAACTGTAGCCCATCAGGCTCTTCTGTCTATGGGATTCTCCAGGCAAGAATACTAGACTGAGTTGCCATTTCTTTTTCCAGTGGATCTTCTTGTCCCAGGGATAAACCTAGGTCTCTTGCGTTTCACGCAGCTTCTTTACCATCTAAGCCATCAGCCATGAATTTATTAATTAATACATTTATGTTGTCTGAAATGGCTTAAACTAGGTTGACATTAGGACTTTTACTACACATTTCACTTAGAATAATGATCTTTATGATTTAAAGACAGTTTAACAATAGAAACGGGGAAGGCAACGGCAACCCATTCCGGTACTTTTGCCTGGAAACTCCCATGGATGAAGGAGTGTGGTAGGCTGCAGTCCACGGGGTCACAAAGAGTCGGACCTCACTTTCACTTTTCACTTCCATGCATTGGAGAAGCAAATGGCAACCCATTCCACTGTTCTTGCCTGGAGAATCCCAGGGACTGGGGGCCTGGTGGGCTGCCATCGATGGAGTAGCACAGAGTCAGACATGACTGATGCAACAGCATCAGCAGCAACAATAGAAAATTGCTTGCAAGTCGTGTTATAGTAGAGTTGCACTACAGAATTTCCTGGTATTATTTGGTAGCAAATTCAGACAAAATGGAAAACTCAATTACTACATCTACTTTATAATAGCACAAGTTTTCAAGTTTTGGTAAATTATATATTTGATTTGAGCTTGAAAAGGCATGGATTTCGATTAAATACAGCTTCTAAGAAGAATATTATTTTGTTATATTTTGTTCACAGGAAAAAAAATAAATTTATTATAACTCTAAATGTGAAGTTTGTATATCATACAAAGGAAGACTCCTTCAGGAATGTTTCTGATTAATGTTACTTTATTTGCATCGTGCCTTTCTTTGTTTCTGTAGTTCAGATCTTGCTAGGAAATTCCTTTTGGGCATGCCTCATGTCCTGAAGCATTTAACATTCGTAACCTATTTTCTTAGAACTTGCTTTTCATTTCCTGTGCTGAGCAAGCCAGTGAGTTTGACCTTTGATATAAAAAGAATGTACTTCAAGAAAGATTGAGCAAGGAGAATTATGGTGCCTTGTCATCTTTTATACATTGAAAAAAGAAGTTTTTAGAAACATTGTGAGCATGCATACAATTGAACAAAATACATATTTAGGTTTATAGCACATCTTCCCAGCAGACTTATTTATGGATTAGATTATAGCCGATGCCTTCTGTACTTTTTAGATTATTACAAAGATAAATAGCATTATTTTGCATTGTTACTGTTTTTATATGTTCTTCTAGTCATCTTAGTTATTATTCAGAAGACAGAAACAAGTAACTCTGTTGCTACATACTTCTAAAATATTTAGGTTATTCTTCAGGTTGAATATATAAGCATTGCATGTATGCATTTAAATCTCACAATTAAAAATATCTTCAAGTCATTTTTAATAATAAATGCTTTTTTTGTTTGAAATATTGTAAGAAAGCATTCACTTGATATACCGAAATGTAACAAAACTGGTTACTTAACCTTTGCCACATTTATTCAATATAAACAACAAAACATTGAAGGAAAGCACACTTAAGTGGCTTCCCTCATAGCTCATTCAGTAAAGAATCTGCAATGCAGGAGCTGCTGCTGCTGCTAAGTCACTTCAGTCGTGTCCGGCTCTGTGTGACCCCATAGATGGCAGCCCACCAGGCCCCCAGTCCCTGGGATTCTCCAGGCAAGAACACTGGAGTGGGTTGCCATTTCCTTCTCCAGTGCATGAAAGTGAAAAGTGAAAGTGAAGTCGCTCAGTCGTGTCCGATTCTTAGCGACTTCATGGAATGCAGGAGACCCAAGTTCAATTCCTGGGTCAGGAAGATCCTTTGGAGATGGATATGGCAACACATTTCAGTATTCTTCCCTGGAGAATCCCATGGACAGAGGAGCCTGGCAGGTTACAGTCCGTGGAGTTGCAAGAGTCTGACACGACTTACTGACCAAACCACGACCATCATACTTAAGTGGCAACATTTACTAGTTTCATTTTACTGTACAATACTAACATTCAAATTCTTGCATTTGGTGCAAAATTATTCACTTTATTTGGATTGCACTCGGTACTTATTCTAAAGCAGCACTTGTAAAAACTGCTTTAACAAATATATATGTTAATATTTCATTCATTCAACACGTTTATTGTGCAATTATTAATGCTGAACATTATGCTACATTTTGGAGACACAGTATGAATAAGATCTGGCCCTATCTTCAAGACAATATATAAGTAAAACTTCCAATGGATGGTCGAGACCAGTGGTTTCTGTGGTGGGATTAAGTACAGAAGGTTTTAGGAGTGCATAGGAGGCACACCAATCTCAGCTCTCCTCTACGGAGGAGGTAGAAGGGGAGGATACAGAATTTGAGCTAAGACCTGGAGATTCAGAAAGAATTAGCTACTCAAGTGCAATTATCCTTATCCTTATAATTGAAAGTCACTCAGTCAATTGTGTCTGACTCTTTGTGACACGATGGACTATACACTCCATGGAATTCTCCAGGCCAGAATACTTGAGTGGGTAGCCTTTCCCTTCTCCAGGGGATCTTTCCAACCCACTGATCCAACCCAGGTCTCCTCCATTGCAGGTGGATTCTTTACCCACTGAGCCACATGAGAAGCCCAAGTGGAATTATACTGGGTGGAAAAAGCACCCTAATATATTAAGAGTTTCTTCAGATGTACAGCAATTTCTCATTCAGATCTCAGTTGATAAATGTCAATCTAGAATGTACCTTCAGTTCAGTTCAGTTGCTCAGTCGTGTCCAACTCTTTGCGACCTCATGAATTGCAGCATGCCAGGCCTCCCTGTTCATCACCATCTCCCGGAGTTCACTCAGACTCACATCCATCGAGTCCGTGATGACATGCAGCCATCTTACCCTCTGTCG
>SJYX01012547.1:147455-188000 GCA_006410675.1 Oreotragus oreotragus | reverse complement strand
GAGAGGGAGAGGGTGGGATGATGTGGAAGAATGGCATTGAAACATGTATACTATCATGTAAGAAATGAATTGCCAGTCTAGGTTCGATACATTATACAGGATGCTTGGGCTGGTGCACGGGGATGATCCAGAGAGATGATATGGGGTGGGAGGTAGGAGGGGGGTTCAGGATTGGGAACTCATGTACACCTGTGGTGGATTCGTATCAGTGTATGGTGAAACCAATACAGTATTGTAAAGTAAAATAAAGTAAAAATAAAAATTAAAAAAAATAATAAAGTCTGACACTGTTTCCACTGTTTCCCCATCTATTTCCCATGGAGTGATGGGACCAGATGCCATGATCTTCGTTTTCTGAATGTTGAGCTTTAAGCCAACTTTTTCACTCTCCTCTTTCACTTTTATCAAGAGGCTTTTTAGTTCCTTTTCATTTTCTGCCATAAGGGTGGTGTCATCTGCATATCTGAAGTTATTGATATTTCTCCTGGCAATCTTGATTCCAGCTTGTGTTTCTTCCCTTCCAGCGCTTCTCATGATGTACTCTGCATGTAAGTTAAATAAGCAGGGTGACAATATACAGCCTTGACGTACTCCTTTTCCTCTTTGGAACCAGTCTGTTGTTCCATGTCCTTGTACCTTCGATGAGTGTCAAATGCTCACTTTATGGTTGAGACTCAGTCTTGATGTGATATGCCTCAAGTGATAGAATAGATCAGTGGCATAATCAGAACTTTGACCCAAAACTGTTATGAACATCTATTCCCCTGAAGTTTCCCAGTAAATTTGTTCTGCATGACTCTATTGCAAGTCCTATGGAAACCTAATTTAGCAGATTAGATGTTGAATAAGGCCAGCTTTTGAACTGTGATGTTGGAGAAGACTCTTGAGAGTCCCTTGGACTGCAAGGAGATCCAACCAGTCCATTCTGAAGGAGATCAGCCCTGGAATTTCTTTAGAAGGAATGATGCTGAAGCTGAAACTCCAGTACTTTGGCCACCTCGTGGGAAGAGTTGACTCACTGGAAAAGACTCTGATGCTGGGAGGGATTGGGGGCAGGAGGAAAAGGGGATGACCGAGGACAAGATGGCTGGATGGCATCACTGACTCGATGGACGTGAGTCTGAGTGAACTCTGGGAGTTTGTGATGGACAGGAAGGCTTGGTATGCTGCGATTCATGGGGTCACAAAGAGTTGGACACGACTGAGCGACTGAACTCAACTGAACTGAAGGTCCTAAAATTTTATTTAAAATATGATATTTAAAGTAGCAATTAAAAAATAAAACTGTCTCTAGTCACTGTTCTAGATTGCTGGAAAAAATAGTAATTAACTGATTTTGTGAATTATTTTTCCCATCTTAATAGCTAGACTTCATTTAGAAAAACCAAATGATTAGATGATGATCAGCTAAAATTATTGCCATTTTTACAATACAAAATTTTCAACTATTCACAGCTTAACTTGGACATGTCATAATGAAAGCCAGGAAATGAAAATCATTTTGAAAAATTAAAGGAGACAATATAATTTATTGGTTTAATTGCTTAAATTAAATTTCAGTAGGGAACATACATGAAAGGAACCAGGTTGAGGGAGTGAAGGTGATAAGCAATGAGTCTGAAAATGTGAATATTGTCTTAATATATTTTGAAGAGTTGTCTAGTTTGGGAATCAAATTTGTTCTTTTTATAGGAGACAATATAAGATATGACTTTATTTGTAATATTTTATAATACTGTAAAACCAATTTTTATTAATCTCAAAACATAATAATTCATTATCACTGTAAAAAAAATGGCTTTTATTGCTAATAAGACTGTTCAGTACACAGGAAAAAAATCATAACTGATAGTTGAGCCAGTTAGAAAACAATTATTTTTTGCCATATATCTATTTTACTATACACACTGTCAGATTAAGTAAGATGTCAACAGGTGGTTGGTTATACTGATCTGATTCCACAAGGCAAAGTTACTAGAGATATAGTCAGGGTGTTATACTGTATAATTTCCTAAAGGAACATATATCTGTAAAATTGAACACCAAGTATTAAATCAGTGGAAAAGTTATCAGATGGAAGTAGAGACCAAAAATGATTGAATTATCCATGAAAGCAGTCTGGTGAACCATGTACCAAGTGGTAAAGGATATTCATTTCTGTAAATTTTAATAGAATAAAGCAAGATGGAATCTATCATCCAATAGAAAAAAATATTATATATTCATTGGACTTCTAATTATCCTACCAACCATTTAGAATTTTTATCTGAATTGAAGATCAATTTGCTTATGTGTCTTCATGGACTGCTATTGGTCTTTTCAAGTATCTTTTATTTTCTTTCACTCTGATATTGAGCAGAATTGTGGAAGAGTAAAAAAATTTGCTGCAATAGCTAAAAATGAGATTGATAGGGACCATTGGGATTATTTTATGTGTAAAACTTCTTATCAAGAAAATTTTGTGCTATAAGAAATAATTACATGTATTCCAACATAAAAAGTTTAAAGATAACTTAACTTGACATTTAGTGTCCCAGGATCTCACGCACTTTAACATCTGTTCCAGAGTTTCTATTTTTTAATGTCAGGTATTATATTAAAATAAGAAATAAGAAAAGATGTATTGTATAGATCAATAATATGTGTCTGTAGCTTTGGTCATAGTCTGATTTAGTGGCATGAGACACATGTATGGTGAGCAGAGTTTTTATTGTAACTAGGTAAATCTGAGAGATGATCAGAGAAAAATTTCTAAGTTAGGAAGAAGTGAAGCAGTTAATATCTCACATGTAAGAGCAGTGTTCAGGGTGTGAGCAGATAAGAGAAGTACCCTCAAAATTAAGAAGCCAGATAAAACTAATTCCTTGAATCAAGGTAGGATTAGGAATTCTTGGCTCTTTTACCCCTGCCATGTACCAGCCAGGTTAGGCATGGCTTCTCTTGTACCCTATGAGATTCACTAAGTCACTTGGTCACCAGTCAGTGAAGCCAGTGGGAAACGGGGGAAAATTATACTTTTGAACCATATATCAAATGTATCTGGAGATTAGACATTGTACAGTCCTGTCCTACAGTCTATAAAGAAAGAGCTTGATGCCTTTACTTCAGTGATTTTCTCATTTTTTTCTTAATTTATAAACTTATTTTTTGGTTTGGGAATGCCTGTTTATTTTACAGTAAACTATTTTGGCAACAATGAATGTGAAGTAAACAAAAGTCAATGTCTAGTGAAATGTCTACTGCCTTTAATTTTTCTAGAAATTTTCTAATAAACATGCAATTTTCATGAAATGTTTGCTGATGTTTACCATTTATTAGGGGACCCACAGTGATATTGCTGAACATATGAAGACCAGAAATTGCTGCAAAACCTCAGCATTCTACTTCAAAAGTTGGGAGTTATTTTAAGAAGCCAGAAAACTTCAGCATGTATGTTTAAAATTTATTTTGTAAAGATTGATTTTGCATTGAGATCAGATTACTTGCTTTCAATTCCAAGTCTTCTTGTGCACATATGGAAAGTCAAGCAATAGCTGTTATTATGCTAGTTTCATAACAGAAGAGTTTCACAAACACTCAAATAATATGAATTTTATGTGTCATCAGAAAGTTCAAATAAAATATCAAAAAATAATTCAGATAAATGTGATATTGTTTCATCCAATTCCTGTAATCTAAGTAAAGTTTTGGGGTGTTCATTAGCTCAATTGTGAAACATGACATTATTTTGAATGCTAATATAAACTCAATTATTGCTTGGAACAGAAAAATTTTTTGAGGTGACAGTGTGGATAAAATTTTGGGTGGAGCGTATTGTAAAGTAAAATCTGGTTTTTATTAAATAAGGAAATTTTTAAAATAAAAAAATGTACTTAAAATTAATGGTGATGAGCATTTAATTTACAATTGTGTAGAATTCAGTTTGGTTCAGTCGCTCAGTTGTGTTTGACACTTTCCGACCCCATGGACTGCAGTAGGCCAGGTTTCCTGCCCATCACCAACTCCCAGAGCTTATTCAAACTCATATCCATTGAGTCAGTGATGTTTTCCAACCATCTCACCCTCTGTCATCCCCTTCTCCTCCTGCATACTATTTTCCCTAGCATGAGGGTCATTTTTAATGAGTCAGTTCATTGCATCATGTGGCCAAAATACTGGAACTTCAGCTTCAGCATCAGTCTTTGCAATGAATCCAGGACTGATTTCCCTTAGGATTGATGGCTTTGATCTTCTTGCAGTCCAAGGGACTCTCAAGAGTCTTCTCCAACACCATAGTTTAAAAACATAAATTTTTTGGTGCTCAGCTTTCTTTATGGTCCAATTCACTCACATCCATACATGACTATTGGAAATCCCAGAGTTTAGACTAGATAGAGCTTTGTTGGCAAAGTAATGTCTCTGCTTTTTAATATGCTGTCTAGGTTGGTCATAACTTTCCTTCCAAGGAGTAAGCATCTTTTAATTTCATGGCTGCAGTCACCATCTGCAGTGATTTTGGATCCCTAAAAAATAAAGTCTGACACTGTTTCCACTGTTTCCCAATCTATTTGCCATGAAGTGATGGGACCGGATGCCATGATCTTAGTTTTTTGAATGTTGAGTTTTAATCCAGCTTTTTCACTCTCCTCTTTCAGTTTCATAAGAAGCTCTTTAGTTCCTCTTCACTTTCTGAAATAAGGGTGGTGTCATCTGCATATCTGAGGTTATTGATATTTTTCCTGACAATCTTGATTCCTGCTTGTGCTTCATCCAGCCTGACATTTAACATGGTGTACTCGGCATATAAGTTAAATAAACAGGGTGACAATATACAGCCTTGACATACTTCTTTCCCAATTTGTAACCAGTCTATTGTTCCATGTCTGGTTCTAACTGTTTCCTCTTGACCTGCATACAGACTTCTCAGGAGGCAGGTAAGGTAGTCCAGTATTTCGATCTCTTTAGGAGTTTTCCACAGTTTGTTATGATCCACACAGTCAGAGGTTTTTGTGTAGTCAATGAAACAGAAGTAGATGTTCTTCTGGAATTCTCTTGCTTGTTCTATGATCCAGTGGATGTTGGCAATTTGATCTCTGGTTCCTCTGTCTTTTCTAAATCCAGCTTGAACATCTGGAAGTTCATGTTTCACATACTGTTGAAGCCTAACTTGGAGAATTTTGAGCAATATTTCTAAGTATATGAGATGAGTGCAATTGTGCAATAGTTTGAACATTCATTGGCATTGCCTTTCTTTGAGACTGGAGTGAAAACTGACCTTTTCCAGTTCTGTGGCCACTGCTGAGTTTTCCAGCTCTGCTGGCATATTGATTACAGCACTTCACAGCATCATCTTTTAGGATTTGAAATAGCTCAGCAGGAATTCCATCACCTCTACTAGCTGTGTTCATAGTGATGCTTCTTAAGGCCCACTTGACTTTTCATTCTAGGATGTCTGGCTCAAGGTGAATGATCACACCATCATGTTTATCTGGGTCATTAAGATCTTTTTTGTACAGTTCTTGTGTGTCTTCTTGCCACCTCTTCTTAATATCTTCTGCTTCTGTTAGGTCCACACCATTTCTGTCCTTTATTGTGCTCATCTTTGCATGAAATGTTCCCTTGGTATCTCTAATTTTCTTGAAGAGATCTCTACTCTTTCCCATTCTATTGTTTTCCTCTATTTCTTTGCATAAGTGATCAATTGTATATAAACTAGTTGTACATACCAATCCAAAAATAAATTGTAGTGTCAAAATATACTATTTTTATATGTACAAAGTGAAAGTAATAAACACAAGTCGATAATTCAGCTTCACGGTGTATACTTTCTGACCTAAGTTCTTTTATCCTTTCATCAGTTTGCTTCTAAACATATATGAGCTTTTGAAATCAATCTACAGATACTATAATATGTTTTAATTTTTTGGTATATTAGGCATCTACATTGTGTTTAAAATTTCTTTGAAATCTTAATCAAAATACTTAACAATTAGAGTGCTAAAGAACTTTGGCTTTGAAAGTTTTTACTAAATCAAAGCTTTATTTAAAATATAATAGGCAAACATTAAAACTTATCCCCACAAACTCATGGGAAGAACTGAACAAATTAGATGCTGAAACTGTACATGGTTTTTAGGATTTAATTTCATAATTATACTTTAGCAGAGTTACATTATAGAACTATTTTGATTACATTCCTATTTTTAATTTTATAAATTTATATATGGTAAAGGGAGGAACTGAAATTAAGAAACCTTACAATTTCACAGCACCCAAGTTTGGCAAACCAATTAAAATAAACATAGAGATATTATCTGATGAATTTTATCTTGCTAAAATATTTGCCTAAGAAAGGCATTCAGTGAGTCAAAAATACAGTACTTATGAACACTCGTGGGCTAAAATGTTTACTTATTCAATTGAGAAGAAAATGACTAAGCACTTAAAATCACTTTTATTTCACAGTTTGCTCTGACCTTGTTAGATATCTGAACACCTACAGAGGAAGTGATTTTGTCAATCAAAACATCATCTTCGGAAAAGAGTCAACTGAAGATATCAATGTTGTTTAAGAGGTCAACCTGTCCTAGATAATCTGGTCATCCTACTCTCAGCAGGCTAGACACATAAAAGTCTAGAATCCTTCAGCTATTCCACAGGCAATTGTGCATATTATGCTGGTGGGTGTTTCAGTGAGAGGCATTAATAATCCTATACTCCCTTTTTTATGTTGAAGTACTTTTTATCACACAATGGAGAAAAGTGCTCAATTTAAAACTGTAACTATGTGCATGTTTACAAAGTAGATTCATCCATGTGACCCATATCATAAGTGAAACAGAAGCAACATCCTGGAAGCCCTGCCTGTGCCCTTGTCAGTTACTACACTTTTACTCTCAGGGCAACCTGGAGTGTACGTTTTAGTAAGAGTACAGACTTTCAAAGATGCATGTTTTAATGTGCAGGTTTTTGAGCTTTATTTAAGTCACACATTATGCGTTTTGCATCCTATTTTCTTAAATTTTATTTTCATGACATTGGTTCACATTGTTTTGAATATTAGCAATTTTTTATATTCTCAGTTCTGTATGGTATTCCACTGTAAATTTCCTTGTTTGGTTTGGGGGAAGAAAAGAAGCTGCTTTTCAAAGGACTTAATTTATTTAAATAAATTTTTAAAGTAAAATGAGGTTTTGAAAGCCTACATTAGGAAAATGCATAAATTCCTAAAAGACAAATAAAAATATTTTCATAATCTTATATAAAATGATCCCAAACTAAAATAGCCTAATATCATCAAGAGTAGTATTTTAAAATCTACAACAATTAAAAAAAGAGTAGATAAGTGAATTATAGTATATTTTTACAATTGAATACCATGCAGAATAAACTATAATTCACCTATCTATACTACTGTTTTTTAAATTGTTATAGATTTCAAAATCCCATTTCTTAAAAAATACTACTCTTGATGACATTAGGCTGCTTCTACTTTGGGGTCATTTTATACAAGATTATGAAAATATTTGTTTCTGTGTTTCTAATGTGGACTTTCAAAACCCAATTTCACTTTAAAAATTTATTTAAATAAATTAAGTCCTTTGAAAAGCAACTTCTTTCTCCCTGCTAAACAGTGAAGTTTAATGCCCTGAGTATACAAATGAACATTTTATATTTTTTATTGTACTGTCTTCTGCCATGAATTCCCTCCCCCCACATCCGTGTATTCATTTACTTTATTTTCTGGCCTTATGTTCATGGTATCCAGAGGTAGTCACCTTATAGTCAAGAGGCCATTTCAGGAGCGTCCTCAATCTTCAACTGATTCTCAATCAATCTTTTAATTTATTGCTTTCATAATTTTTTAGAAAAAAATCCATGTATCATTATAAATCTCAATGACAGTATTTTGGTTGCTCCTAATTATAGACTTTGCTCTTTTGGAACAAGGTGAGTTATAAATAAATAAAATAGTCATACAAATAGGCTTCCTGAAAAATATTGATTGTACTTTTTTTCTGTAAATGCCAAGAACAGTCCAGGTGGACCAACTATGTTGTAATTTTTAACCTTTTATAGAGCATCTTCAGGAAAAAAAAAAAAAGTAGTTACACTTACATAAAAATATATAACAGTATAGAATGGATATTGAACACCTGGGATTAATTCATGATTCAGAGTTTTTTCTTTCATCTTCTGAGCAACAGGGAGTTTTAATTTGAATGGGATCAGCTGTTTTGATATTATACTTTACCATTATTTTAGCATACTTAAAATGAGAAATTACTTGTTTGAAATTACACAAACTTTTTGGAAAATCAAGTCCTAGAAATGAAGTCTGTTTCCTTAAGAAATAGTGTATTTAAGAATTATATTAAAATATAATGGAGATTAGAAAGAAACTACAAGTAATTGATTAAGTACAGGGAAAGTTCAACCAATTTAATATTGCTTAACTACCATTTTACAGGGGTTTCCCTTGTGGCTCAGTTGGTAAAGAATCCACCTGCAATGCAGGAGACCTGGGTTCAGTCCCTGGGTTGGGAAGATCCCCTGGAAAAGGAAAAGGCTACCCACTCCAGTATTCTGGCCTGGAGAATTCTATGGACTGTATAGTCCATGGGGTTGCAAAGAGTCGGACACAACTGAGTGACTGTCACTTTCATCATTTTACATATTGGTAGAATCACTGTAATATTCACTGTGATATTCTGTTTCTACATTTTTAACAAATTATAGACAATTTCAACCTTTGTATCATTGAATTTCAGTTAAACAGAAACATATTTAGCCATTCTGATGTAAATGCAAGTTATGAAGTAAAACAGCATGATATAAAATATTAGTTTCCTGATATTTGAACAAAAAATGATGGAGTTTCTACAAATAATTTTAGAATAAAATACAAAAACTCTACCAAATCAAATCAAATAGATTTGGATCTGACACATAGTAACAGTGCCAACAACAACAACAACAAAAATCCCAGTGTTTTTGGGGGGATTATTATCTATGTGCTGAGCCTGATGCTAACCCCGCTTGCTTTTTATTTTATTTAGTAGCTCAGATGGTAAAGAATCTTCATGGAAAGCAGGAGACCAGGGTTCTATCTATCCCTGGGTCAGGAATATCCCTTGGAGAAGGGAATGGCAACCCTCTCCTATATTCTTGCCTGGAGAATTTCATGAACAGAGGCGCCTGGCAGGCTATAGTACATGGGGTCACAAAGAGTTGGACATGACTAAGCAACTAAGACAAACAAATGTTTCATCCCAGTAAAACCTGAGATTCAGGGAAGCTAAGTATTGATAATTCCAGGATGGTACATAGCTGGTAAATAGGACACCTAGAACTGGAGCCACTATTATCTAATTTCAGTCTTTTTTTAAAATTTAATTTAATTTTATATTGAAGAATAGTTGATTTACAATGTTGTTTTAGTTTCAGGTATACAGCAGTGATTCCATTCTACAAATATATATATCCATTCTTTTCAGGTTATTTTCCCATATAGGTGAATGTCTGTTCTTTTAACCACTCTAATCATCCTCATTAGAATCAAGAGTGATCTTTAATAAGAAACAATAAAAGATAGCTTTTCTATAGCACTGATATTTTGGCCAGCTGATGCGAAGAGCTGACTCTTCAGAAAAGACCCTGATGCTGGGAAAGACTGAGGGCAAGAGGAGAGGGGGAAACAGAGGATGAGATGGTTGGATGGCATGAGTCTGAATAAAATGGACATGAGTCTGAGCAAACTCTGGAAGATAGTGAAGGACAGGAAAGCCTGGCATGCTGCAGCCCATGGGGTCACAAAGAGTTGGACACAACTTAGCAACTGAACAACAATAGTGTTTTAGTCTTCATCAAGTAATTCTACGTTTCATAAAGTGTCCATCATGGAAGAAGAGGTCCATGAACTCACTGCTCTAAATTACAGTGGCGGCAAATTCTCCATGCCTGCTCTGAGGTGAACAGGTGTGCACCAACTCTCACAGAGCTGGGAGCAAGGCCTAGTACTGTTTTCCTGTCCATTTGACATTTCTGGGTCTTTTAGAACTCAGTCTTCTTCCAAGTACCTCTTATTTTTAATTCCCACAACACATCTTACTGCCTACTCCTCACCACCCACATCAAGGTAGAATATCTCTCTTTCCTACTGCTTTGCTTTTGCTCTTGCCTGCATCATTTCACTCATTCCTCCTACCTGCTTTTCTAATGTCTTCCTTCATTTTAAATAGTACATCTTCCACCTACCTCCATGAAGATTGGAAGATTCCCTTAGAGAATTCTAACAACTAGTACATAAATAGATATATTTTTCCCAGGCCAACTTACTCTGAAAAATGGTAAGTTTCCTTTTCCAGACAAGGATAAGTTCAACATTCTTTATATATTCTTCTAAATGCTAGTAATAAATTAATATGCTTCCCATCAATCCTGACTATTCATTGGAAGGACTGATGCTGAAACTCCAATACTTTGGCCACTCATTATAAAAGCCCCTGATGCTGCGAAAGATTGAAGGCAGGAGGAGAAGGAGAGGACAGAGGATGAGATAGTTGGATGGCATCACCGACTCAATATACATAACTTGCAGCAAGCTCCAGGAGATTGTGAAGGACAGGGAGGCCTGGCAGCTGCAGGCCATGAGGTCACAAAGAGTTGGACATGACTGAGTGACTGAACAACAGAAACAATGAATTGAGTCTTAACAATAAATTATGAAACTTCTTATCATATCATATAATCATTATTTGTTAGTTTGTTCTTCATCCTTTATCATTAAGAATTCTACTACCTTATTTTTGAACTGGTAGTTCTACGATAGTTCATGATTTTTGTATTACCACCTTATTAACCAGCAATTACAAAACCTTGAATTTTACTTATTGATATTGCATTATGTATTATTTCTGAATTTCTAAGAAAGCATTAATGTAAATAAAAGGACTTTTTTTATAAAGTGGATTTTACAGTCTGATCAATTCAATCATTAATGTATTCAACAAGTAGNCCAATTTAATATTGCTTAACTACCATTTTACAGGGGTTTCCCTTGTGGCTCAGTTGGTAAAGAATCCACCTGCAATGCAGGAGACCTGGGTTCAGTCCCTGGGTTGGGAAGATCCCCTGGAAAAGGAAAAGGCTACCCACTCCAGTATTCTGGCCTGGAGAATTCTATGGACTGTATAGTCCATGGGGTTGCAAAGAGTCGGACACAACTGAGTGACTGTCACTTTCATCATTTTACATATTGGTAGAATCACTGTAATATTCACTGTGATATTCTGTTTCTACATTTTTAACAAATTATAGACAATTTCAACCTTTGTATCATTGAATTTCAGTTAAACAGAAACATATTTAGCCATTCTGATGTAAATGCAAGTTATGAAGTAAAACAGCATGATATAAAATATTAGTTTCCTGATATTTGAACAAAAAATGATGGAGTTTCTACAAATAATTTTAGAATAAAATACAAAAACTCTACCAAATCAAATCAAATAGATTTGGATCTGACACATAGTAACAGTGCCAACAACAACAACAACAAAAATCCCAGTGTTTTTGGGGGGATTATTATCTATGTGCTGAGCCTGATGCTAACCCCGCTTGCTTTTTATTTTATTTAGTAGCTCAGATGGTAAAGAATCTTCATGGAAAGCAGGAGACCAGGGTTCTATCTATCCCTGGGTCAGGAATATCCCTTGGAGAAGGGAATGGCAACCCTCTCCTATATTCTTGCCTGGAGAATTTCATGAACAGAGGCGCCTGGCAGGCTATAGTACATGGGGTCACAAAGAGTTGGACATGACTAAGCAACTAAGACAAACAAATGTTTCATCCCAGTAAAACCTGAGATTCAGGGAAGCTAAGTATTGATAATTCCAGGATGGTACATAGCTGGTAAATAGGACACCTAGAACTGGAGCCACTATTATCTAATTTCAGTCTTTTTTTAAAATTTAATTTAATTTTATATTGAAGAATAGTTGATTTACAATGTTGTTTTAGTTTCAGGTATACAGCAGTGATTCCATTCTACAAATATATATATCCATTCTTTTCAGGTTATTTTCCCATATAGGTGAATGTCTATTCTTTTAACCACTCTAATCATCCTCATTAGAATCAAGAGTGATCTTTAATAAGAAACAATAAAAGATAGCTTTTCTATAGCACTGATATTTTGGCCAGCTGATGCGAAGAGCTGACTCTTCAGAAAAGACCCTGATGCTGGGAAAGACTGAGGGCAAGAGGAGAGGGGGAAACAGAGGATGAGATGGTTGGATGGCATGAGTCTGAATAAAATGGACATGAGTCTGAGCAAACTCTGGAAGATAGTGAAGGACAGGAAAGCCTGGCATGCTGCAGCCCATGGGGTCACAAAGAGTTGGACACAACTTAGCAACTGAACAACAATAGTGTTTTAGTCTTCATCAAGTAATTCTACGTTTCATAAAGTGTCCATCATGGAAGAAGAGGTCCATGAACTCACTGCTCTAAATTACAGTGGCGGCAAATTCTCCATGCCTGCTCTGAGGTGAACAGGTGTGCACCAACTCTCACAGAGCTGGGAGCAAGGCCTAGTACTGTTTTCCTGTCCATTTGACATTTCTGGGTCTTTTAGAACTCAGTCTTCTTCCAAGTACCTCTTATTTTTAATTCCCACAACACATCTTACTGCCTACTCCTCACCACCCACATCAAGGTAGAATATCTCTCTTTCCTACTGCTTTGCTTTTGCTCTTGCCTGCATCATTTCACTCATTCCTCCTACCTGCTTTTCTAATGTCTTCCTTCATTTTAAATAGTACATCTTCCACCTACCTCCATGAAGATTGGAAGATTCCCTTAGAGAATTCTAACAACTAGTACATAAATAGATATATTTTTCCCAGGCCAACTTACTCTGAAAAATGGTAAGTTTCCTTTTCCAGACAAGGATAAGTTCAACATTCTTTATATATTCTTCTAAATGCTAGTAATAAATTAATATGCTTCCCATCAATCCTGACTATTCATTGGAAGGACTGATGCTGAAACTCCAATACTTTGGCCACTCATTATAAAAGCCCCTGATGCTGCGAAAGATTGAAGGCAGGAGGAGAAGGAGAGGACAGAGGATGAGATAGTTGGATGGCATCACCGACTCAATATACATAACTTGCAGCAAGCTCCAGGAGATTGTGAAGGACAGGGAGGCCTGGCAGCTGCAGGCCATGAGGTCACAAAGAGTTGGACATGACTGAGTGACTGAACAACAGAAACAATGAATTGAGTCTTAACAATAAATTATGAAACTTCTTATCATATCATATAATCATTATTTGTTAGTTTGTTCTTCATCCTTTATCATTAAGAATTCTACTACCTTATTTTTGAACTGGTAGTTCTACGATAGTTCATGATTTTTGTATTACCACCTTATTAACCAGCAATTACAAAACCTTGAATTTTACTTATTGATATTGCATTATGTATTATTTCTGAATTTCTAAGAAAGCATTAATGTAAATAAAAGGACTTTTTTTATAAAGTGGATTTTACAGTCTGATCAATTCAATCATTAATGTATTCAACAAGTAGCTTTTGGCACCTACTAAATGCTAGGCGACATTGTGCAAGAAATACATTGGTAAGAGAGACTGGAAGTCCTCGCTTTTATGAAGCCTATAGTCTAGAAGGGTAGACAGTAAAAACAGCTAATGAAAACATGAAGATATTTAGTATATTAGAGATAATAATTTTTTTTTCAGTTAAGATAAGAGCCCCAAGGAGATTAGTGGTGGTATCAGGTAAGGGTACTTTGATAATTAATTTAATAGGTAATATTTGCAAATTCTAGCACTGGTATATGTGATGTTGTCCAACAGTATTTTAATGTATAGCCCCTTATGTACCTACTGTGTGACTTTCTTCACAGATTGTGTTTTGGCCTTTGAGACTGGCATAAGTCAGGGGGTGGGGGTGAGTAGGCTCCCTTCCCACCTAACATACATAGACAAATCCATAGGGATGTAAAGTGTTTCTATCCACAAAATGAGGGATTTGGACTAGTCAGGGTTTATAACCAGGGCACCATGGAATCCTACAGTCTTCAGGTAAAATTTATGGACACCATGAAATTAAATGAGAAAAATTATTTTTATTTTGAAAAACCTCTAACTGAATTCAAGCACTTCCTTCAATTGTGAATAAATTGATAATAATGTTAGCACTACCTCTGAGTTTTTCACTAATAGAAATCACAGGTATTTTTGTATTATATAGGAGTTGTTATGGATATTTCAAGCTGTCATTTACTCCCATTGCTATTAATAAATTATGATAATTATTAGATCCATTCCATTAAATGCACTAATAAAGAATCACATATATAACTCCATCAACATTTCTTTTAAATACTGTAATAAAAGCATTTTGATATATTCTGTTTCCTTTATAATCCCATGTATTTCACTTTTGTGAAATAAAAGAACAAGATAAGAAAGAATGATTATATGAAATCAAATATATCAATATAAAATAGAACATATATGTATATCACTTTAAAGTGTCAGTCAGAGAGGGGCTGAGAGGAAAGTAGATGTTTGAACTGAGTTGTGTCGAATGAGGAGTGGTGAGTAGTGAAACAGGAAAAGATATGATGAGAGTTCTGTGTGGCAGGGAAAGACACTGAGTGTGGCAAGGGCCAGCATTGTGTGTTTGCCTCTGGCCATGCTCATCTGCATGGCTTCACCAGCAGAATTGTGAATACGTGAATTTTAACCAAGATTGTAACTTGGCCAACAGCTTGGCAAATCAAGAGAAGAGATATGCTTTGAGGCGACAACAGTGATCACCATGGAAATTAAGCAAACTAAGAACTGTGAATATTGAGACTGTTGAAAGGAATATGTAGGAAACCTACTTCAATACTATCAGTGAGAGATGACAACTGCTATTGTCTTTATCAGCTTGGGCTGCTATAACAAATAAGACTGGATGACTTAATAAATGTATTTTCCACTGTTATGATGCCTAGAAGCCCAACATCAGGCTGCCAGCAAGGTTGAGTTTTGGTAAGAACCGCTTCCTGGTGACTCAGAAGGTAAAGAATATGCCTGCAATGTGGGACACCCGGGTTTGATCCCTGTATAAGGAAGATCACCTGGAAAAGGGCATGGCAACCCACTCCAGTATTCTTGCCTGGAGAATTCCATGGACAGAGCACCCTATGGGATCGCAAAAAGTCAGTCACAACTGAGCCAGTAATACTACTACTTACTACTGTGGTGACTTTTCCTGCTTGGTAGATGGATCGCTTTTTTGCTTTCTCTTCATGAGTCAATAAGAGATCATGTCTGTCTGTCTCTTTATAGGAAGGATAAAGATTTTTTTTTTAATTCCCATATGAATTTGAGGAGGGAGAGGTACAAACATTAAGCCCATGGCAGCTATAGAGATCTTGAGAAGTACATAACTCAAGATACTTTTGTGTTATTATTGATAGGATACTAAAAAGTAAGCTCAAGTGATGTAAGGAGCTTTTCCTTTACACTTTCTTTATTCCCAGCTCTTAGATTGTTCCTGACACACAGAAAGGGCTTAATCATCGTTAACAAATCAAATGAACTAACATATGAGTCAACAAGATGTAGGATGATTAGGTTTCTGAGGGGATGCAAATTTAAAAACAGGGAGGAGTGGATGGGAAAAAGGTTTGTGGTTATTTCTTAAACCCTGATAAAAAATCATAAGTATTATTATCATCTTTTTATCAATAATAGTTCTTTTGGAGCACCTATTCCAACACAAATAGGCAACATAAGAAAAAAAATGTATGAGCTATATTTTAGGCAGGAATAAAAAAAATTCTGGATTATAGACTTACTGAAGCCTGAAAGTCTTCCTAATATTGTCCTTTTTTATAAATATATTAAAAAGCAATGGGCAACTTAGTGATTTGTTGAGGATAATTACTTCTTATCCTATGCCAGTCTATGTTCAATGCAGGATGCAGGATGCTTGGGGCTGGTGTATGGGGATGATCTGGAGGGATGATGTGGGGTGGGAGGTGGGAGGGGGGTTCATGTTTGGGAGTTCGTGTAAAAAAATAAATAAATACAAAAAAAATAAATAAATAAAGTCAATATGCATGTAAAAAAAAAAAAAAACAAGAAAAGAAAATCAAGGGGAATAAAAAGTTCCAGCAAAAAAAAAAAAACTAATCCAAATAAGAAATAAAAATTGTACTATATTTTTAGCAAATTGATTAACTATAGGTAACTATATTTGGTTTTAACGGCAAAAGTGCCTCATTTAAGAGAGACAGATATACCAAGGCATATTTTTTTAATCTTCAAATCCACTCCCACTACTTATACAAAATTTCAACATTATATGTACTTAATATCGTAAAAACTATTTAGTTTCACATTTAATAATTAACCTATCCTCAAGTGAGGAAGACTTAAATTGGAGGTTCTTGGAGAATGAAGATTCTTGTTCACTGCAGTCTCAGTCCACCAAGAGCAATGCCTGCCCTGACTGATAATAGGCACTCAATAAATATTTCTTGATCTAATTACAGGACAGAATGTCTATTTTATTATTTGCTTTGACAGAAGTTCAAGGCACAGTAGATATAGAGAAATGTAGGGAAATAATTTGTTGCAAGCATTCCTTGGTTAAAATGATAACAATCATAACAAGAATATCTGTTTCAAAAATTAAACAGGACATAGCCCCTATCCTTAGGGAACTCACAGCCCAAGATGAGATTATATATTAACAGCTGACAAAATAAAACATGACAAGTTCTATGATATTGGCATTAACAAATTAACAAAAAAAGGAAAGATTAGTTTACTTGAGAGAGGCTGAGCTGGCTAAGGAAGAGTAGGGATCCTCAAGGACGCTGAGGATGGAATGTAGTAAAAATTTTCTTTTTTTAAAAAAACAAGCACATCAAGAGGAACATTTGATGTAGAGGAAGGGCTAGATATAAGATTGGGGAGGTAAATGAGGACAAGACAAGCACATAGAAGGAGCTTAAATTTTATGTATTATCCCTCTGCACAAATGTGTTTATTTTTTCTAAAAACTTTTGAACTTACTCATTAAGAAAGAGAAATGAAGAAGGTATTCCCAAAGAAAGGCAACTTAACAAGTGAAATTAAAGCTCTCATTGAAATAAGAATAAGCATGAAAGAAAGACTCTTAGACAAAAGATCACGATAAGAGAGATCACCTTCCTCAATACAGTGAATCTAAATGATCCTTCACAGAGTCATGCTCAGATATAAAGAACAGCTTTTCTTCTTCCACCAAAACATAAGCAAAACACCACACACATATAACAAGTACAAATTCTTTGAGAAAGTTACTCCTGGGCCCAATGGTTCCTGAAACTCAATTTATTATATGTGTTTTTCTTAAATTCTCTGTGAATGTATGATTGTAGTACATCCATGTCTAATATCCATCCCCTTTAAGTGCCCTTGTGTTACAAAGGTATAAGTTATCACTAAAGCAAAGAAGCAAACAAGGAAGAGAGAGAAAAAATAAGAAAGAATAAAAGACAAGACAAAAGAAGAAGAGAAATCAAATTGATGAATACCAGGAGTTTCTGCACATTGCTATACTTAAGCATTTATTGGCAGAAAGGCAAATATTCATCTTTCTTGCTTTCATTTTCCCAAAGCACAACTTAATTAATGCTATCATATAGCTCCTGGTAACAGACTCATACCGTTAACAGTCCTCCCATGCCACAAGATCAATGGAACCCTGGAAGCTACAGCAGAAAGAAATTAGAATGTGCATCAAATTTGTGAAGCTCATAAAGAAAACACATTTGCCCTTCATGTATTTTTAAAGAGATTCTTGCTTCATTATATCTTGTAAATGGTTTCTCTGTTCAGTACAGCAGACAGAATTGAACTTTGGTGGTATCCTATTTTTCAGAAGAACAGAATGCCATTCAATTTTAATAAAGATTTTAGTGGTGATGTTATTATGTTTAGGTGCCCAGTTATTCTATAGGGGCTTTGTAATGTCTGAGAAAACTTGGCATATGAGCTCATTATTGTGCCTCATTTTCTTCTTTCCTTACTCTTTAGGACTCAAGAATTAAGTCATTTCTAACTTTAAGATTAACTTTATGATCAGCTATACTTCATGCTTTGTTTTCAGTAGCATATTGATTTGTATAAGAGGGAAAATAAGGCTGATAATTTAGAACAGTTTGTTTTTAGATTACATAACTTTTAGATGAAAATACTAGTTTTGAAGCAGTGATGTCTAAATAATTAGTTTAACCCAAAGACCAAATTCTCAGTACTGATGGATTATGTTGTAAGTTAAAATACTGTTTCATGCAAACAAACACAAAAATTACATCTTCCTCATTCCATATGTAGTTTATTCATTGCATTGACACATTCCTTTATCCACATGAGGTATTTAACATTTGCTTTTGCTACAGAGTCTTTCCAAATCATTAGTTGAAAACCAAATAATTAGTTGTAAAATTCTATTTTTAATTAGGTTATTTAATATTTTGTGTTATTGTCAGGAAATGTTATGTGAGAAAAACAGATTCAATTTATGTTTATATTTTCAAACTTGTTAAAGAATCAATATTCTTAGATTTATGTTTAAAGTTTTTCTTATTTAAATATTTAAAAGTTTATACTTTGTGATATATGAAAATTGTTTATAGTGGCAATAACTATTCTAAAGAGATATGATATACCTACTACATGAGAATTGATTGGATGGTGTAGCATCCACACATATTTCAGTTATTTTGGAGTAATAATAACAATTGTATTATATGCTCATCTTTGTTGTTGTTGACGACAGCCAGATTTGTAGATTTCTTGTTTCCTTGAATGACTAATTTTAGTGAGGATTTTTATTTATTAGGATTTTTATTAATAGATTTGATGACTTTGTATCTCCATATTCTTACAAACTTAAACTAATTTCAATTCAAGTTATCAGTATAATTTAGAAAAGAGGTCCACTAACTTTCTTACTACCAATTTAAGATTAGGCTTCCTTATTTCCCTTCTGTTCTACATAATAATGCAGAGCTTCAAGAAACATAGTCTGCTAAACTATTTCAGTTATTTCAGAGCAACAAGTTAAGAATTTTAAAAGTCATTCATTTATAATAGTGCTTACATTTCTACAACATTGTTGAAAATATTGACTTTTTTCTGTAGTTAAAAGACTCACCATTAAAAATGATCAGAAAATGTATGTGCTCTTGATTAATATCAGCTACTGCTAATATAATATTAGAAATCAATGTTCTTTTAGAGCAATGAAATTCAAGTTTTTAGGGTCCAGTGCAACTAGGAAGAATGATACCAAAAATGTAATGAAAAATTACATTGAGTTAAGACATAGCACAGTTGCATTGTTGTATTACTTTGTTACTGTATGCAATTAAAAATTAATGCTCAAATATCTTAATGGCTGAATTGCTCTCTTTTCTGAAACTGAGTGAATACAACAGAGACAATTTCATTTTTTCTGAGAAATTAATAAGGCACATGAAAAATTAGTTTTTTAGCTATGTCTTTTCACAATCTTTGTGTATATTTTTAATAAATTTATATATATGTATAGATATATGTATAATACATATATAAAATTTTATTAAAAATATATAATTTTACACAGAAAGAACATTATTTAATAGTTATCCTTAGAAATATATAATGTCAAAAAACTAACAAATTGCCCATTTTATATTTTCCTATTTTTTCCACCAATCTTTTCATTTACTCTCCTAACATTTGACTAAGAAATGAGCCAGTTTTAGGGGTAGCCTAGAAGAACTAGATATATAGCATATAGCTGAAGTTGTATAGTGAGAACTGGATTGTATGGGGGGGCGGAATATTGGTAGGCTATCCAAAATCTTAGCTCTAGGTTAAAATTTTAGCAGGCAAATTTTTTATCTGCTTAACCAGTATAATTTAGGTGGAGTACACTTACAGTATTGGTATAATTTTCATTGCCTGAGCCTTCTGCTATTATTTTCTGTCAATTTAATTTATTTTTGTTAAAACTGCTTCCTAAGCTAGTAGGTGCATGTGTGTACATGTAGGTGATTTACCTATACATGTCAAGGATTTAGGTTAGTTTTTAGATATTCCCAAGTATTTCATGTATTCCAAAATATGTTGCCATAACTTAGACTTTTCATGGCAGATACAGTTAAAAAGGAAGTTCCATAAAATAGAGGAGAGTGTTTTACAATGCCACATAAAATGACATTTATAACTGATTCATGTCTGGTCTTACCTGGAAATTCAGAAAAAATTTTCCTATGAAAGTTCAAATAAACATGAAGAGAAAGCTAAAGATGGTAGGGAAGCAAATTGGGAAGTGATGAACCTGGTGGTCTTCATTTATTTTACTAACGGAGGCAGCACTTGCTAATACCACTCAATAAGTTAACACAACTACATACCAGATATTTTAATAAACTCATTACATGTAGGTTGTAGTTTTATATTGCATATTCAATATTATATTCTCATAGTTCCAAAGATAAAGTATGTGAATTAAAACTTGACTACCCTCTACACCAGTTTCAACAGGAAAACCTAGATATTATCAGTAAAAAACAACAAATATCCCACAGAATTATCAGACTCTGGGAAAGGAATCACATTTTAAAATTTATCAAAAGAAGATATAGCTTATAGTACACGGAATCATTGTTCTAATTGATTTTTAAGGAACTTTTAAAGTTCCATCATTTTGTTATTGATGATCAGGATCAATATCAAAATGCAGTAGGTGATGGAGTTGGAAAGTTCTTGATTTCAAGCTCAAAGTTCCTTTCTCTGCCTACTATATTTATGCATTTAATTATAATAATATAAGCCATTTTTACAGTTGTATTCAGGATATAATGTGAAAATCTGGAAATCATTCCTTGAAAATTTAGATAAGGAATTTGTCTAATTCTCACCGCTTTTTAACTTTTATAGAGATGGAGTAGTATATTTTTACTTCAGAACCTAGAACTAGAGAATTATAAATTTTGAGACCTGGATTCTTTATAGCTATGACCTTACATTTCTCAATGAAAGTGCTTCTTTATATGTTTTTCAATGTACTCTCAAATTTTTACAGCCCAGTCTAACAACTGTCACAGCAAGTCTAGAGGAGATATGGAGATATCTAATGAGGAATCTGGAATAGTGGCTTTGATTTCAGACGAGCTTCAAAAACTCTTCTGTTCCTGTGTTAATATTATGCGGTGCATGATGTACCTTCTCTCAACTTCACAGTAAATATTCATGAAATTATACAAAGAGACTAAATGTCAAGAATGAAAACAAAAGAGTAAACTAAATATAAAAGAAAACAAATTGAAAAGTCTAGGGATCTATTCTTATTTAGTGCATATCAATGGTTATATGTTGAACAATATATCCTTGGAATAATCACCACACCTTCACTCTATAAATTAGAACAAAGCAGAGAACCACCTCTCTTATCTCATTGACATCCCCAAACTTAAAAGAGAGATTGATGAAACTGGAACCGATTAAACAGAGTGAAGTAAGCCAGAAAGAAAAACACCAATACAGTATACTAACACATATATATGGAATTTAGAAAGATGGTAATGAGGACCCTGTATGCAGGACAGCAAAAGAAACACAGATGTGTAGAGCGGACTTTTGGACTCTGAGGGAGAGGGAGAGAGAGAGGGTGGGATGATTTGGGAGAATAGCATTGAAATATGTATACTATCATGTAAGAAACGAATTGCCAGTCTATGTTCGATGCAGGATGCAGGATGTTTGGGGCTGGTGTATGGGGATGATCCGGAGGGATGATGTGGGGTGGGAGGTGGGAGGGGGGTTCATGTTTGGGAGTTCGTGTACACCCGTGGCAGATTCATGTCAATGTATGCCAAAACCAACAGAGTACTGTAAAGTAAAAAAATAATAAATAATTTTTAAAAAATTAAAAAAAAAAAGAGAGAGATTGAAAAATATATTGAACTCTCAGCACAGTTTGCAGACATTTGATGTTGACCTCTCTAGTTCCATGACACACAAAATTGTCACTCATACTCCCAAATGGGAGGGGACAAACTGTCAACTTAAAGAAAAATACACCACCTAAGAGATGTGAGTTTATTTTATTCAGTGTCTTACTGAGGACTACAGTCAGGGAGCCAGCTTTGAGGAACTGCACTGAAGAGGCTATATATATGTCCTCCTCAGTGCAGTTCCACAGAGCCTGAAGAACTATGGATGGAGGATCATGACATTGTATAAGAAGGCAGTGATCAAGACCATCATCAGGAAAAAGCAATGCAAAAAGGCAAAACGGTTGTCTGAGGAGGCCTTACAAATAGCTGTGAAAAGAAGAGAAGCTAAAGGCAAAGGAGAAAAGGAAAGATACCCATTTGAATGCAGGGTTCCAAAGAATAGCAAGGAGAGATAGGAAAGCCTTCCTCAGTGATCAGTGCAAAGAAATAGAGGAAAATAATATAATGGGAAAGACTAGAGATCTCTTCAAGAAAATTAGAGATACAAAGGGAATATTTCATGCAAAAATAAGCCCAATAAAGGACAGAAATGGTATGAACCCAACAGAAGCAGAAGATATTAAGAAGAAGTTGTAAGAATACACAGAAGAACTTGCAAAAAAGATCATTACAACCCAGATAATCACGATGGTGTGATCACCAACCTAGAGCCAGACATCCTGAAATATGAGGTCAAGTGGGCCTTAGGAAGCATTACTACGAACAAAGCTAGTGGAGGGGATGAAATTCCAGTTGAGTTACTTCAAACCCTAAAAGATGATGCTGTGACAATGCTGCACTCATTTGAAAACTTACCAGTGACCACAGGACTGGAAAAGGTCAGTTTTCATTTCAATTTCAAAGAAAGGAAATGCCAAAGAATGCTCAAACTACGAAACAATTGCACTCATCTCACACGCTAGCAAAGAAATGCTCAAAATTCTCCAAACCAAGTTTCAACAGAACATGAACTGTGAACTTCCAGATGTTCAAGTTGGATTTAGAAAAGGCAGAGGAACCAGAGATCAGATTGTCAACATCTGTTGGATCATTGAAAAAGCAAGAGAGTTCCAAAAAAACATAAACTTCAATTTTACTGACTATGCCAAAGTCTTTGACTGTGTGGATCACAGTCAACAGTTACTGTTGAAAATTCTGAAAGAGGTGGGAATAACAGACCACCTGACCTGCCTCCTGAGAAATTGTATGCAGGTCAAGAAGCAACAGTTAGAACTGGATATAGAACAACAGACTGGTTCCGAATAGGAAAAGGAGTATGTCAAGGCTGTGTATTGTCACTCTGTTTATTTAACTTACATGCAGAGTATATCATGAGAAATGCTGGGCTGGACGAAGCACAAGCTGGAATCAAGATTGCCAGGAGAAATATCAATAACCTCAGACATGCAGAAGACACCACTCTTATGGAAGAAAGTGAAGAACTAAAGAACCTCTTGATGAAAGTGAAAGAGAGAGTGACAAAGATGGCTTAAAACTCAACATTCAGAAAATGAAGATCATGGCGTCTGGTCCCATCACTTCATGGCAAATAGATGAGGAAACAGTGGAAACAGTGACAGACTTTATTTCAGGGGGCTCCAAAATCACTGCAGATGGTAACTGCAGCCATGAAATTAAAAGACCCTTGCTCCTTGGGAAGAAAAATTGTGACCAACCTAGACAGCATATTAAAAAGCAGAGACCTTACTTTGCCAACAAAGTTCCGCTTAGTCAAAGCTATGTTTTTCCAGTAGTCATGTATGGATGTGAGAGTTGGATTATAAAGAAAGCTGAACACTCAACAATTGATGCTTTTGAACTGTGGTGTTGGATGAGACTCTTGAGAGTTCCTTGGACAGCAAGGAGATCCAACCAGTCCATCCTAAAGGAAATCAGTCCTGAATACACATTGGAAGGACTGATGCTGAAGCTAAAGCCCCAGGACTTTGGCCACCTGATGTGAAGAAGTGACTCATTTGAAAAGACCCTGATTCTGGGAAAGATTGAAGGCAGGAGGAGAAGGGGACAACAGAGGATGATATGATTGGATGGCATCATAGACTCAATGGACATGAATTTGAGTAAACTCTGGGAGTTGGTGATGGACCCAGAGGCCTGGAGTGCTGCAGTTCATGGGGTTGCAAAAAACGAGCCAGGCCTGACTGAGGAACTGAATAGACTGAACTGATAAATAAATAAATAAATATATATATATATATATATATATATATATATGAATTTGGGGGGCTAGGAAATATATGTAGTCAAGTATACATTTTGTTAAAGAATTATGGCTGAAAACAGAGAACAGATATTTCAAGATAATGATTTTAGTGCTTTTCTATGGATGNGATAAATAAATATATATATATATATATATATATATATATATATATATGAATTTGGGGGGCTAGGAAATATATGTAGTCAAGTATACATTTTGTTAAAGAATTATGGCTGAAAACAGAGAACAGATATTTCAAGATAATGATTTTAGTGCTTTTCTATGGATGGAAAGATGTAAGAATCTGAGATTACCAACATTCTTCCTGAGAAATGCATTTAACTTATCTAAGAAGGCTTTATCAAAAGCATGGAGTACCTCATTTTGTTTTTTCCCTCCTGAATTCTCCTTTAGGTACATTGTCATTGGCAATCGCAGTGGGTTGCAACTTAACCCTTGTAGAACTAAATGATGAGCAACCCTCTTTGTTTCTCTTTTGTTCACATATCTTTGCAGACACTGCCAGTCACCTTCATCCACTTTGCTCACCTGTTTTCTGCCTGGATTATTTTAATGACATAACACCTTGTAGATGACATGGCAGGAACTAGGATATAAGACAAAAACACATTGTAATCTGTGATGCTAAACTGTCAAAGAAGAAACTATTGTCAGGAAAGAAAGATAGGAATAGCATCAGAAGCACTGCATGGTTTGAGGTGTAGTGTTTCATATCTTTACTCTTATAGTATAAGCCCTAACAATCGTTTTTCTTTTATTTTCATAAAAGTGTCTGACAAATTTTGATTGCTGTGGTATCCACTTCATGAGGCCTCCACTTCAGAAATGTCAATCTTAAATAAATACATTACCAGTTGCATGTCTAGATAGTCAGCCACAAATCTACCACCACCCCCTGCAGGCTCCTCTATTTCAGAGATTTTTGTTGATTTAAATAGCTGACCATTTGGACCACTTGTTTTTTTCTCTTCTTGTGCTCTAAATTCCCACTTTCATGTTTTAAATTCATCAATAAAGAGTATGCCTGTGAAAGTCTAGGCCCTCATCCCAAAAGCAGAACACCAGGCCCATAGGCACGCTTTCTCTTGCCCCAAAATCTCATTATGTGACTCTGGGTGTACCATGTACTTTTCAGAATGTGTGAGTAATAAAACTTGACTCTCAAAGTTTTCTAATGGTTACTGGTGAGATTATCTTACAGTCAGAACCACAAGGGCTGGTGCAGGTACAACACTAGCCTATTAAGCTGAGACCAGCATAGAATAATTCAGTAGAAAAGAACAGGAAATCTTCCAGGTCAAAAACCAGCATACAATTGAACCTCAGTCCACTGTGAATAAATCTCTACTGGATATCACAAAGTGAGTTAGGATTCTTGTGCATCAACCTGGCCTCCTAGTCTAGGCCTAAGTAGGGACATTTATAGTACCTAGACTTCAGGAATACGTGACTGTGAACTTCCAGATGTTCAAGCAGGTTTTAGAAAAGGCAGAGGAACCAGATATCAAATTGCCAACATCTGCTGGATAATCGAAAAAGCAAGAGAATTCCCGAAAAATATTTACTTCTGCTTTATCAACCATGCCAAAGCCTTTGACTGTTTGGATCACAATAAACTGTGGAAAATTCTAAAAGAAACGGGAATATCAGACCACCTGACCTGCCTCTTGAGAAACTTGTATGCAGGTCAGGAAGCAACAGTTAGAACTGGACATGGAACAACAGACTTGTTCCAAATAGGAAAAGCAGTACGTCAAGGCTGCATATTGTCACCCTGCTTATTTAACTTATATGCAGAGTACATCATGAGAAATGCTGGGCTAGAGGAAACATAAGCTGCAATCAAGATTGCCGGGAGAAATATCAATAATCTCAGACATGCAGAAGACACCACTCTTATGGCAGAAAGTGAAGAAGAATTAAAGAGCCTCTTGATGAAAGTAAAAGAGGAGAATGAAAAAGTTGGCTTAAAAATCAACATTCAGAAAACTAAGATCACGGCATCTGGTCCCATCACTTCATTGCAAATAGATGGGGAAACAGTGGAAACAGTGTCAGACTTTATTTTGGGGGCTCCAAAATCACTGCAGGGAAATTAAAAGATGCTTGGTCCTTGGAAGAAAAGTTATGACCAACCTAGACAGCATATTAAAAAGTGAGACATTACTTTGCCAACAAAGGTCTGTCTAGTCAAGGCTATGGTTTTTCCAGTAGTCATGGTTGGATGTGAGAGTTGGAACATAAAGAAAGCTGAATGCCAAAGAAGTGATACTTTTGAACTTTGGTGTTGGAGAAGACTCTTGGCAATCCCTTGGACTGCAAGGAGATCCAACCAGTCAATCCTAAAGGAAATCAGTTCTGAATATTCATTGGAAGGACTGATGCTGAAGCTGAAACCCCCATATTTTGGCCACCTGAGGCCAAGAACTGACTCATTTGAAAAGACCCTGATGCTGGGAAAGATTGNTGCTTTCGAACTGTGGTGTTGGAGAAGACTCTTGAGAGTCCCTTAGACTGCAAGGAGATCCAACCATTCCATCCTAAAGGAAATCAACCTTGGGTGTTCATTGGAAGGACTGATGTTGAAGCTGAAACTCTAATACTTTGGCCAGATTACAATACTTTGATTCATTGGAAAAGATCCTGATGCTGAGAAAGATTGGGGGCAGGAGGAGAAGGGGACGACAGAGGTTGAGATGGTTGGACGGCATCACAGATTCAATGGACATGTTTTTGGGTGGACTCCGGGAGATGGTGATGGACAGGGAGACTTGGCGTGCTGCAGTTAATCGGGTTGCCAAGAGTCGTACACAACTGAACAACTGAACTGAATTTAACTGACAGCAGAAAGTAGTACACAGTGAAGGGGCTGAAAGTCTCAGCTCCACCAAATTATAGATCCAGACTCATCACAACCCATGCAAAGTATCTGAATATTCAATGAATAAGCAAAGCAAACAAGTGAACCAATGAAATGAGGCCATAGACAAGCTAAGAACTTTCATGAAGAATCAGAGTGAGAGCTTAATTTTTATTTTTTTTTTCTGAAAGAAAAAGGACATTAAGAATGATGATTTAGAACATCAATTGCATATTCTCCTCAAGGTTCAGTAAAGATCAGTATTTGCAGGGAAGAAACACAAATCAGCAAGTAGAGACAGGGCTGGAAGTTGGTTATTCAACAAATATTTATTGCATGTAGGAGATACACACACAAACACACAATTTAACTCCATAATTTCAGACGTATTTCCAAAAAAAATGTAAGATTTGCAGTTATTGCTGAAAAGCACAATTGATGCTTGTTGTTCAGTCTCTGAGTCATGTTCAACTCTTTGCAGCCCCGTGGAGGGCAGCACACCAGCCATCACTGGCCTTCACAGCTGATGCTCCAGAAAGTCAGTTCTGAGGAAGTGAAAGGGAAAGGACGACAGTATAGAAGTAAGGAAAGAGAATGGAAGCTAAAAGCAATTTTAACCTAAATATATGCAAAATGGTGACTGCAGCCATGAAATTAGAAGACGCTTACTCCTTGGAAGAAAAGTGATGACCAACCTGGATAGTGTACTCAAAAGCAGAGACATTACTTTGCCGACTAAGGTCCGTCTAGTCAAGGCTATGATTTTTCCAGTGGTCATGTATGGATGTGAGGTGGACCGTGAAGAATGCTGAGCACCAAAGAATCGATGCTTTTGAACTGTGGTGTTGGAGACGACTCTTGAGAGTCCCTTGGACTGCAAGGAGATCCAACCAGTCCATTCTGAAGGAGATCAGCCCTGGGATTTCTTTGGAAGGACTGATGCTAAAGCTGAAACTCCAGTACTTTGGCCACCTCATGCGAAGAGTTGACTCATTGGAAAAGACTCTGATGCTGGGAGGGATTGGGGGCAGGAGGAGAAGGGGACGACCGAGGATGAGATGGCTGGATGGCATCACAGACTCGGTGGACGCGAGTCTGAGTGAACTCCGGGAGCTGGTGATGGGCAGGGAGGCCTGGCGTGCTGCGATTCATGGGGTCGCAAAGAGCCGGACACGACTGAGCGACTGAACTGAACTGGACTGGAAGTCAGAAGATAAACAAAAATCATCAGGTGAAACAGAAAAACATTAAAAACATGCTTTTTTCTGTAGGAAAAAAAAAGAGTCTATGCAGAGTGACTATAATTTCTAAAAACAGAAACAAGACTCATACACCCCAATAACTTTCTCTTTTAATTTTAAGGTATCAGAAAATGTTCTGCTTTAACCCACAAAAGGACTCTCCAATTGAACTGGCTTTTAATCTAGAAGTTGCATCTCAGCATCCCATTGCCTTGTCCTCATGACTGACAGCACAGCCATAGTTTGCTTTCTTTATTTTACAGAGAGAGGACAGAGGGCATACTTAAATGGCAAGTTTAAACAGTCAATTAGAAGCAGAGCCAAGATTGCAGTCCTATCCGAATGAATGCTCGTTCATAAGATTTTCCACAACATGCAATCCTTTCTTACTTGTTTACTACAAATCTGTTGAACAAACAGTTTTGGACATAAAATATACTTCTACCCAGCTGCTTTTTCCAAAATAAAAATAGAAATGAAGAAGTAGAATGGAATTTAATATGCAGCTGATGGACATGAGCTTGAACAAACTCCTGGAAACAGTGATAGACAGGGAAGCCTGGCGTACTACAGTCCACGGGGTTGTAAAGAGTTGGAAATGACTTAGCAATGGAACAAAAACAAAATAAAGAACAAAAAGACTAATGTTCCCCGCCCTTATTTTTATTCAGTGCTAATTTTCCATACATTAAACAAATTTAATGTGGTTTTATAGTATTTATAGTATGTCTACTATTACAGTTTGTCTATTTAGACATTTTGTAAATACTCAGAAATTTGTAGATAACCTAATTTATTATAACATTTGAATTGTAAGGATCATTGATTGAAAAACTGTATTGGCCAGTGGACTTACTTCCAACTAATAAAGTCAAAATATGAACTATAAGATTTCTGTTATTCTTTTTGAGATACTTAGTTTAAAATGACTATTTCTATACACTGACTCTGAAAAACAGAGAATGATCTGAAACATTATACAGGATATGAAGTGCTCACCATAGTTTCTGGTATGTAGTCAACATTCAATAAATCCTTAATTCTCACTTGTGACTTAGAAGATGAAATATGTCACTGTTAAAAACTGCCCTGATTTGGGAGAAATCTGGGAGGTACTGAGAAGAGTCTTTGTGAGAAACTATTCATATCTTCCAGTAGAACAATTTCTACCCATTCATTGTTTTCCAGATGGAGTAAAATAATGCATGATATTGTTTCTGTCTTAAATGTGCAAATAGTAATGCATTGTAACTACTATTAATTTATTTATTTTTCATCTCTCCTATCTAATGAAAATCATAACTCTCCCACATAGGTGAGAGTTGCCACAGAGTTTGTCTTTGTAAAACCAACAGATGTCTGAATCTTAAAAAAAAAACAAAAACAAAAAACAACAACTTTCATCTCTGGTAGAATGAGTAGAAACTGTCAGCTGTTTCACAATTTCTTTTTTCATAAAAATTTCTGCTCTATTCAAAACATACTTCCTCATTCTAAGAGAATCAGCATGCATTGATATGAACTAGCAGAAATCATAAGAAATAAGAACAATTTTATATTTTCCCTATTTGATTACTACTCCCTTTATCCTTAGCTTTTTTATTTAATTTTTTTTATTTTAGTTCATTGGTTTCTTAATTTTACAAAGGGAATTTCTGCTAACCAAATAGAAAAGAACAAGTGTTAACTTTAAATTTTGCAGCCAATATAATATTATCTGGAGAAGGAAATGGCAATCCACTCCAGTACTCTTGCCTGGAGAATCCCATGAACAGAGACGACTGTTGGGCTACAGTCCACTGGGTCGCAAGCGTCGGACATGACTGAGTGACTAACACACATACACATAATATTGTCTTATATGAGTATATATGTGGTTTTAAAGTTCATCACAACATTATGACATTGATAGTTCAAGGGCTTTCCTGAGAGGGCGGTTGGTAAAGAATCTGCCTGCAATGCAGGAGACCCCTGTAGAATTCCTGGGTTGTGAAGATCCACTGGAGGAGGGACAGGCTACCCACCCCAGTATTCTTGGGCTTCCCTTGTGGCTCAGCTGGTAAAGAATCCACATGCAATGTGGGACACCTCGAGTTTGATCCCTGGGTTGGGAAGATCCCCTGGAGGAGGGAAAGGCTACCCACTCCAGCATTCTGATCTGGAGAATTCCATGGACTGTATAGTACATGCGGTTGCAAACAGTCAGACACGACAGAGTGACTTTCACTTCACTTCATGACACTTTGTTTTAATAATGATGGAAAGTCAAATATTTGAAAATAAAACATCTTTACTCTTAAGAGATAGAAAAAAATCTTTCCATGATAAAGTAATTTAAAAAAAAACAGATTTTAGATGATTAGGTATAGTATGATTTCATTTTATGAAATAAAAACTGACTCCTATATAAACACATACATATGTATATATGAAATTATATATATATAGTTGACTATACATATATAATATATATAATTAACTCCTGAAATTACTTTTTGAAGTGATCTAGTCTTTCTTTTTTTTTTTTTTTGTATCTATTTATTTTTTTACACGAACTCCCAAACATGAACCCCCCTCCCACCTCCCACCCCACATCATCCCTCCAGATCATCCCCATATACCAGCCCCAAGCATCCTGCATCCTGCATTGAACACAGACTGGCAATTCATTTCTTACATGATAGTATACATATTTCAATGCTATTCTCCCAAATCATCCCACCCTCTCCCTCTCCCTCTCCCTCTCCCTCAGAGTCCAAAAGTCCTCTCTACACATCTGTGTCTCTTTTGTTGTCTTGCATACAGGGTCCTCATTACCATCTTTCTAAATTCCATATATATGTGTTAGCATACTGTATTGGTGTTTTTCTTTCTGGCTTACTTCACTCTGTATAATCGGTTCCAGTTTCATCCATCTTATTAGAACTGATTCAAATGTATTCTTTTTAATGGCTGAGTAATACTCCATTGTGTATATGTACACAGCTTTCTTATCCATTCATTCTATTGTTTTCCTCTACTTTTTTGCATTGTTCACTTTAAAAAGGCTTCTTATCTCTCCCTGCTATATAAAGGTATTAACTCATGCAAGGATGGGCGTGATAAAGGGCAGAAACTGTAAGGAACTGACAGAAGCAGAAGAGATTTAAGAGTTGGAAAGAATATACATAGGAACTATACAAAAAAGGTCTTAATGACCCAGGTGACCACGCTGCTGTGATCACTAACCAAGAGCCAAACATCCTAGAGTGTGAAGTCAAGTGGACCATAGGAAGCATTATTAGAAACAAAGCTAGCGGAGGTGATGGAATTCCAGCTGAGCTAGTTAAAACCCTAAAAAATTATGCTGTGAAAATGCTGTATTCAATATGCCAGCAAGTTTGGAAAACTCAGCAGTGGCCACGAGACTAGAAAAGGTCAGTTTTCATTCCAATCCAAAGACGTGCAGTGCCAAAGAATGTTCAAATTACCAGACAATTGCATGCAAGGACGGTTATGCTCAAAATCCTTCAAGTGAGTCTTCAACAGTACATGAACCGAGAACTTCCACATGTTAAAGCTGAATTTAGAAAAGGCAGAGGTACCAAAGATCAAAATTTCAACATTAGTTGGATCATAGGGAAAGCGAGAGAATTCCAGAAAAAACATACTTCTGCTTCATTGACTATACCAAAGCCTTTTACTATGTGGATCACACCAAACTGGAAAATTTTTAAAGAAATAGGAATACCAGACCACCTTATATGCCTCCTGAAAAACTTGTATGCAGGTCAAGAAGCAACAGTGAGAAGCTTACATGGAAAAACTGACTGGTTTATAATTGGGAAAGGAGTATGACAAGGTTATATATTGTCATTCTGTTTATTTAACTCATATGTAGAGTACATCATGCAAAATGCCAGCCTGGATGAAGCACAAGCTGGAATCAAAATTGCCAGGAGAAATGTCAACAGCCTCAGATATGCAGATGAAACCACTTTAATGACAGAAAGTGAGGAGAAAATAAAGAGCCTCTTGATGAGGGTAAAAGAAGACAGTGTAAAAGCTGGTTTAAACTCAACATTCAAAAAAGTAAGATCATGGCATCCCCCTCATCACTTCATGGCAAACAGACGGGGGAAAAAGAAGGAAATAAAGGCAGATTTTATTTTCTTGGACCCCAAAATTACTGCAAATGGTGACTGCCGCCATGAAATTAAAAGATGCTTGCTCCTTGGAAGAAAAGCTGTGACCAACCTGTGACCAATGACCTAGGACCAATAAAGAGCATATTAAAATGCAGAGACATCCCTTTATTGACAAAATTCCATATAGTCCTAGCTATATGGGCTAAAAAAGGCAGAGGAACCAGAGATCAAATTGCCAACATCAGTTGGATCATTGAAAGACAAGAGGAGTTCTAGAAAAACATCTACTTTTGATTTATTGACTACACCAAAGCCTTTGCCTGTGTGGATCACAACAAACTATGGAAAATTCTTAAAGAGATGGGAATACCAGACCACCTGAACTGCCTCCTGAGAAATCTGTATGCGGGTCAGGAAGCAACAATTAGAACTGGACATGGAACAACAGACTGCTTCCAAACTGAGAAAGGAGTATGTCAAGGCTGTATATTGTCACCCTGCTTATTTAACTTATATTCAGAACACATCATAAAAATCCTAGGCTAGATGACACATAAGCTGGAATGAAGATTGCAGGGAAAATATCAATAATCTCAGATATGCAGATGACATCATCCTTATGGCAGAAAGTGAAGAAGGACTAAAAAGCTGCTTGATGAAAGTAAAAGAGAAGAGTGAGAAATTTGGCTTAAAACTCAGTATTCAGAAAGCTAATATCATGGCATCTGGTCCCATTGCTTCATGGCAAATAAATGGGGAAACAACAGAAAAAGTGACAGACTTTATTTTGGGGGGCTCTAAAACCACCATTGATGGTGACCACAGCCATGTAATTAAAAGATGTTTACTTCTTGGAAAAAAGCTGTGACCAACCTCAGTTCAGTTCAGTTCAGTTCATTTCAGTCGCTCAGTTGTGTCTTACTCCCTGCAACCCCATGAATTGCAGCACTCCAGGCCTCCCTGTTCATCACAAACTCCTAGAGCTTACCCAAACTCATATCCATTGAGTTGGTGATACCATCCAGCCATCTCATCCTCTGTCGTCCCCTTCTCCTCCTGCCCCCTATCCCGCCCAGCATCAGAGTCTTTTCCAATGAGTCAACTCTTCACATGAGGTGGCCAGAGTATTGGAGTTTCAGCTTTAGCATAAGGCCTTCCAAAGAACACCCAGGACTGATCTCTTTTAGAATGGACTGGTTGGATCTCCTTGCAGTCCAAGGGACTCTCAAGAGTTTTCTTCAACACCACAGTTCAAAAGCATCAATTCTTCGGTGCTCAGCTTTCTTCACAGTCCAACTCACGTCCATACCTGATGACTGGAAAAACCATAGCCTTGACTAGATGGAGCTTTGTTGGCAAAGTAATGTGTCTGCTTTTGAATATGCTATCTAGGTTGGTCGTAACTTTTCTTCCAAGGAGCAAGCGTCTTCTAATTTCATGGCTGCAATCAACCTAGACAACCTTGCCAACAAAGATCTGTTTAGTCAAAGCTATGGTTTTTCCAGTGGTCATGTATGTATGTGAAAGTTGGACCATAAAGAAAGCTGAGCGCACAAAGATCTGTTTAGTCAAAGCTATGGTTTTTCCAGTGGTCATGTATGGATGTGAGAGTTGGACCATAAAGAAAGCTGAGTGCCAAAGAACTAATGCTTTTGAACTGTGGTGTTGGAGAAGACTCTTGAGAGTCCCTTGGGCTGCAAGGAGATTCAACCAGTCCATCCTAAAGGAAATTAGTCCTGAATATTCATTGGAGGGATGATGCTGAAGCTGAAACTCCAAACGTTGTCCACCTGATGCAAAAAAGTGATTCATTTGAAAAGACCCTGATTCTGGGAAAGATTGAAGTTGAGAGGAGAAGGGGACAACAGAAGGTGAAATGGTTGGATGGTATCACCAACTTGATGGACATGAGTTTGAGTAAGGTCTGGCAGTTGGTAATGGATAGGGAAACCTGTCATGCTGCATTTCATGGGATTGCAAAGAGTCAGACATGAGTGAGTTACTGAATTGAACTGATGTTTTTTCCAGTAGTCATGTACAGATGTGAGAGGACCACAAAGAAGGCTGAGCACTGAAGAACTGATGCTTTTCAACTGTGGTACCACAGAAGCCTCTTGAGAGTCCCTTTGACTGCAAGAAGATCAAATTAGTCAATCCTAAAGGAAATCAGGTCTGAATATTCACTGGAAAGACTGATGCTGGTGCTGAAGCTCTAATACTTTGGGCACCTCATAGGAAGAACCAACTTCTCAGAAAAGACACTGATGTGGAGAAAGATGAGAGCAGCAGGAGTAGCAGGTGGCAGAAGCTGAGATGGTCAGATATCAGCACCAAACTATGGCCATGAATCTGAGCAGACTCCAGATGATAATGAAGGATGGGGAAGCCTGGCATGCTGCAGCCCATGGGTCACAGTCAGCCATGACTTAGCAACTCAACAACAACAAATCATGCTTTACTCTTAAACGCAAACAAATTCACCTCCTATTCCTCTTAAATCTTTGGTTCCTTATTATCTTTTTCTTTGCAGTGGTTTAAACCTCAGTGTTTGCCAAAGATCTGCTCTTAAATCTTCTCATATCATATACAGTCACTTCCTTGGTGACTGCATTGACTCTTTATCTTTCAGTTCAATTCAATTCAGTTTACATAGTATCTAATGGAGCACATCAAGGCTGTATATTGTCACTATGCTATTTAACTTCTATGCAGAGTACATCATGAGAAACACTGGGCTGGATGAAGCACAAGCTGGAATTAAGACTGCCGAGAGAAATATCAATAACCTCAGATACGCAGATGACACCACCCTTATGGCAGAAAGTGAAGGACTAAAGAGCCTCTTGATGAAAGTGAAAGAGGAGAGTGAAAAGGTTGGCTTAAAGCTCAACATTCAGAAAACGAAGATCATGGCATCTGGTGCCATCACTTCATGGGAAATAGATGGGGAAACAGTGGAAACAGTGGCAGACTTTATTTTTCTGGGCTCCAAAATCACTGCAGATGGTGACTGCAGCCATGAAATTAAAAGATGCTTACTCCTTGGAAGGAAAGTTATGACCAACCTAGACAGCATATTGAAAAGCAGAGACATTACTTTGCCAACAAAGGTCAGTTTAGTCAAGGCTATGGTTTTTCCTGTGGTCATGTATGGATGTGAGAGTTTGGCTGAGCGCCAAAGAATTGATGCTTTTGAACTGCGGTGTTGGAGAAGACTCTTGAGAGTCCTTTGGACTGCAACCATTCCATCCTAAAGGAGATCAGTCCTGAGTGTTCATTGGAAGGCCTGATGTTGAAACTGAAACTCCAATACTTTGGCCCCCTGATGTGAAGAGCTGACTCATTGGTAAAGATCCTGATGCTGGGAAAGGTTAAGGGCAAGAGGAGAAAGGGACAACAGAGGATGAGATGGTTGGATGGCATCACTGACTTGATGGACATGGGTTAGTGTGGACTCCAGGATCTGAGCGCCAAAGAATTGATGCTTTTGAACTGCGGTGTTGGAGAAGACTCTTGAGAGTCCTTTGGACTGCAACCATTCCATCCTAAAGGAGATCAGTCCTGAGTGTTCATTGGAAGGCCTGATGTTGAAACTGAAACTCCAATACTTTGGCCCCCTGATGTGAAGAGCTGACTCATTGGTAAAGATCCTGATGCTGGGAAAGGTTAAGGGCAAGAGGAGAAAGGGACAACAGAGGATGAGATGGTTGGATGGCATCACTGACTTGATGGACATGGGTTAGTGTGGACTCCAGGAGTTGGTGATGGACAGGGAGGCCTGGCATGCTGAGGTTCATGGGGTCACAATGAGTTGGACACGGCTGAGTGACTGAACTGAACTGAAATGCTTATGACCCCCAGAACTGTTGCTCCATTCTGAATCTCTTCTTCTCTGACTCAAAACTCATATTCAACTGCTTAATTACATCTCCACTTGAACAAAGCAAAAGCATCTCAAAGCTCTTGTTTCTAAAATTGAACTTCTGATTCTTTTTTTTTTTAATTTTAAAATATTTTTACTTATTTTTTTAGGATTCTTTTTAAAATTTAATTTTATTATTATTATTATTTTTTACTTTACAATATTGTATTGGTTTTGTCATACATCAACATGAATCCGCCACGGGTTCCAGCTTGTGCTTCATCCAGCCCAGCATTTCTCATGATGTACTCTGCATATAAGTTAAATAAGCAAGGTGACACTATACAGCCTTGACGTACTCCTTTTCCTAATTGGAACCAGTCTGTTGTTCCACATCCAGTTCTAACTGTTGCTTCCTGACCTGCATACAGATCTCTCAGGAGACAGGTCAGGTGGTCTGGTATTCCCATCTCTTTAGAATTTTCCAGTTTGTTGTGGTCCACATAGTCAAAGGCTTTGGCATAGTCTACAGAGCAGAAGTAGATGTTTTTCTGAAACTCTCTTGCTTTTTCGATGATCCTGCGGATGTTGGCAATTTGATCTCTGGTTCCTCTGCCTTTTCTAAATCCAGCGTGAACATCTGCAAGTTCATGGTTCACGTACTGTTGAAGCCTGGCTTGGAGAATTTTGAGCATTACTTTACTAGCGTGTGAGATGAGTGCTACTGTGTGATAGTTTGAGCATTCTTTGGCATTGCCTTTCTTTGTGATTGGAATGAAAACTGATCTTTTCCAGTGCTGTGAGTTTTCCAAATTTGCTGGTACATGTAGAATCAATTTCAGCTAACTACATGTAAGGAAATTTCTAGTTTTAGAGCTTTAAAGATTTTATTTATTTTCATTGCATTCTTTTCTCATTTTTTATTTGGTTCTCAGAACAAAAATGCTTCACACTCAACTAGTCAAGCTGACTTAAGATAGTTAAGCACTATCTTAAAAGACATGAAAACGCACTTTAAAGCTCACCTTGCCTCTAAACAAGTTCCCTTGAATGCATTTACTCATTTCATGTGATCATTACTGAAGGCAAATGGACCCCCAGGAAAGCATCAGAGCCTCGCCTCCCACATTTTTTGCAACCGTAGTAGAACTCAGCAGTACAACATAAGCAGTATTTTAAAATAACATCACAGGAAAGGAGGAGTAGATTGACACAGAAAGATAAGAACCTGGTGTTACATTTCTAGCTACTTAAATGGTGTATATTTTCTTTTTTTAAATTAATTAATTAATTTTAATTAGAGGCTAATTACTTTACAATATTGTAGTGGTTTTTGCCATACATTGACATGAATCAGCCATGGGTGTACATACATTCCCCATCCTGAACCCCATCCCATGTCCCTCCCCATCCCATCCCTCAGGGTCATCCCAGTGCACCAGCCCTGAGCACCTTATCTCATGCATCAAACCTGGACTGGTGATCTATTTCACGTATAGTAATATACATGTTTCAATGCTATTCCCTCAAATCATCCCACCCTCGCTTTCTCCCACAGAGTACAAAAGTCTGTTCTTTACATCTGTGTCTCTTTTGCTGTCTCACATATAGGGTCATCGTTACCATTTTTCTAAATTCCATATATATGCATTAATAAACCGTATTGGTGTTTTTCTTTCTGACTTACTTCACTCTGTATAATAGGTTCCAGTTTCATGCACCTCATTAGTACTAATTCAAATGCAATCTTTTTAATAGCGGAGTAATATTCCATTGTGTATATGTACCACTGCTTTCTTATCTGTTAGTCTGCCAATGGGCATCTAGGTTGCTTCCATGTCCTTCTGGTTTCCTCGGTGTGTATGTCCTGCAGTTGGATTGCTGAGTTGTATGGCAATTCTATTTCCAGTTTTTTAAGGAATCTCCACACTGTTCTCCATAGTGGCTGTACTAGTTTGCATTCCCACCAACAGTGTAAAAATGTTCCCTTTATCTGCACCCTCTTCAGCATTTATTGTTTGTAGATTTTTTGATAGCAGCCATTCTGACTGGCATGAGATGGTACCTCACTGTGATTTTGATTTGCATTTCTTTGATAATGAATGATGTTGAGCACCTTTTCATGTGTTTGTTAGCCATCTGTATGTCTTCTTTGGAGAAATGTCTGTTTAGTTCTTTGGCCCATTTTTTGATTGGGTCATTTATTTTTCTGGAATTGAGCTGCATGAGTTGCTTGTATATTTTTGAGATTAGTTGTTTGTCAGTTGCTTCATTTGCTATTATTTTCTCCCATTCCAAAGGCTGTCTTTTAAATCATCTCAAACTTGCACTAACAGTAGTCCTATCTCACTTTATGATAACTCTGACTTCCCAGTTCCTTAGACTCAAAATTTTGGGGCATTCTTGAATCCCCTATTTGTTTCTTACCCTTATCTAAATCATTAGCAAATCTTGCTTTACCTTCAAATTATACTCAAAATTCAATTACTGGGATTCCTGGGACTACAGTAGTCCAGACTCATTTCTGGCCTGAATTACTGAAAATATTTGTTGTCTTTCTGATTCACCTTTTCCCCTCTGTAGTCTTTTTTTAAGACAATCATCATGATCCTTTAAAATTAGACTGAGATTATTTTACTCTTCCTCAAAGTCTTCCAAAATATCTTTCATATGCCTAACCCAAAATTCAAAGTACTTTGACATATGTCCTTGACCCTCCTCTGTTCCACCACACTGCCAATGGTTAATATCACTTCTTCTTTTATCCTTACCTGCCACTCCATCCACACAGGTCTTCTTGCTGTCCTCAGCAATTCAAGTCACATGTGCAACTCAAAGACTTTGTTCTTGCTATTTCATTTGTTTTAAATGTTATTTTCTAGAGATTTGTATGGTTTGACATATCAATTCTTCTGTCAAATTTTCTCAGCTACACAATCTAAAATTTCACTATAGACTCCCCCAACAATTCCTATTCTCCATTCTAATGTTATTTTTCTTTTTACCACTTACTTTTTTTTCACTTTCCTTTTTATAGTTTCCCAATCAAAATATATTTCATAAAGGCAGTTTTTGTTGTTGTTGTTTACCTCTATATTCTTAGGGCTTATAACAGTTACTAGCACATAATTCTTTACCACCTGAGCCACCAGGGAAGCCCCTAGCTCATGATAGGTATTTGATAAATACTAAAAATCATTTTATAAGAATAAGATCATGAAAGAAATTTATTTTCCTTTCTTTTTTGTTTCAAAAATAGTACATTGCAAAGCTTCTTTGTGGTAAAACTAGAAGCTCTAACAACATTTTTCTCACTGGTTGATAATTTCAAATTTTAGCATCTAAATACTTATTACTCTTGTCAGATCATGTTCTCATTAACCCAAAAGTGGAAAGTATTGTTAATTGCTTCCATAGGTGAAACCAATGTTATAATTCAGGACAACTTGGCAGATGTAATGATTTAGTTATACCAGCCAAGCTAGGGAAGTTTTGTGCTGGCTTTCATATCAGGCCCATCTATAAGTAGAGATTCCATCACAATAACAAGGCAGCAGGGAGGCTGTATATGAAGGAACCCTCTATAGGGCCATGGGACAGAAAAGACAGGTGTGCAGTATTCAGAATTTTTGGTAGATAAGATAACATTAGAAGGAAGAAACTGATGGCCACAGACAACAGGGTCTTGCTTTGAACTGGAATTTAGGTGAAGGGCTTCTATACACAGGTAGAGGCCCTGAGAAAGCTACTCCCATCCCTAACTAAAACTGGAGCATGGTGGAAACTGGCAACTTACTGAAATCAGGATGTATAGCTGTGACCAGGGCAGAAACCTGAATCTGAGTGGTGCTCATAAAAATGGGGAGATAGGAGACTCAAGCTCTAAAATAAGCTATTATTAGCAAAAGAGGACAAGCTTTAGTTAATGTAGAAACCTAGCAGCCTGTACAGGGATTAAATACCCTCACTCAATGACTGGGGATCCAATGTAGGAATGCAATGTTCCCTGGTTCCTCATGGACATGGTGCCTTGGACTGTTGAGATTTCGAGATAGAGGCTGCACTGGTACATCCACTCTGCCTCATGTCTGTACCCTCACAGAGTGGAGATGACATGAAAGAAGCTAGGGAAGCATTATATATATATACTGTCTCTTATACACAT
>SJYX01012547.1:132834-146709 GCA_006410675.1 Oreotragus oreotragus | reverse complement strand
TTTTCTGGAAGAGTTTGAGCAGGATAGATGTTAGCTCTTTTCTAAATTTTTGGTATAATTCACCTGTGAAGCCATCTGGTCCTGGGCTTCTGTTTGTTGGAAGAACTTTCACTATAGTTTCAATTTCCATGCTTGTGATGGGTCTTTTAAGATTTTCTGTTTCTTCATGGTGCAGTTTTGGAAGGTTATACTTTTCTAAGAATTTGTCCATTTCTTCCAGGTTGTCCATTTTATTGGCATATAGTTACTGGTAGTAGTCTCTTATGATCCTTTGTATTTCTGTGTTGTCTGTTGTGATTTCTCCATTTTCATTTCTAATTTTGTTGATTTGATTCTTCTCCTTTTCTTTTTTTTCTTGATGAGTCTGGCTAATGGTTTGTCTATTTTATTTATCTTCTCAAAGAACCAGCTTTTAGTTTTGTTGATTTTTGTTATAGTCTCCTTTGTTTCTTTTTCACTTATTTCTGCCCTAATTTTTATGATTTCTTTCCTTCTATTAACCCTGGGGTTTTTCATTTCTTCTTTTTCTAGTTGCTTTAGGTGTAAAGTTAGGTTATTTATTTGATTTTCTCTTGTTTCTTGAGGTAAGCTTGTATTGCTATGAACCTTTCCCTTAGCACTGCTTTTACTGAATCTCTTAGGTTTTGGGTTGTCGTGTTTTCATTTTCTTTCATTTCTATGCATATTTTGATCTCTTTTTTTTTTAATTTCTTCTGTGATTTGTTGGTTCAGAAGCGTGTTGTTTAGCCTCCATATGCCTGTGTTTTTAATAGTTTTTTTCCCATAGTTGACATCCAATCTTACTGCATTGAAATGATTTCAATTTTTTAAATTTACCAAGCCTAGATTTATTGCCCAGGATGTGATCTATCCTGGAGAAAGTTCTGTGTGCACTCGAGAAAAAGGTGAAATTCATTGTTTGGGGGTGAAATGTCCTATAGATATCAATTAGGCCTAACTAGTCCATTGTATCATTTAGAGCTTGTGCTTCCTTGCTAATTTTCTGTTTAGTTGATCTATCCATAGGTGTGAGTGGAGTTTTAAAGTCTCCCACTATTACTGTGTTACTGTTAATTTCCCCTTTCATACTTGCTAGCTTTTGCCTTACACATTGTGGTGCTCCTATGTTGGGTGCATATGTATTTATAATTGTTATATCTTCTTCTTGGATCCTTTGATCATTAGGTAGTCTCCTTCTTTGTCTCTTTTCATGGCCTTTATTTCAAAGTCTATTTTATCTGATGTGAGTATTGCTAGTCCTGCTTTCTTTTGGTCTCCATTTGCTTGAAATATCTTTTTCCAGCCCTTCATTTTCAGTCTGTATGTGTACATTGTTTTGAGGTGCGTCTCTTATAGACAGCATATATAGGCGTCTTATTTTTGTATCCAGTTAGCCAGTTTTTGTCTTTTGGTTGGGAAATTCAACCCATTTACATTTAAGGTAATTATTGATAAGTATGATCCCATTGCCATTTACTTTGTTGTTTTGGGTTCGAGTTTATAAAACTTTTCTGTGTTTCCTGTCTAGAGAAGATCCTTTAACATTTGTTGATGAGCTGGTTTGGTCATGCTGAATTCTCTCAGCTTTTGCTTGTCTGTAAAGCTTTTGATTTATCCTTTATATCTGAATGAGATCCCTGCTGGGTATAGTAATCTGGGTTGTAGGTTTTTCTTTTTCATCATTTTAAGTATGTCCTGCCATTCCCTTCTGGCCTGAAGAGTTTCTATTGAAAGATCAGCTGTTATCCTTATGGGAATCCCCTTGTGTGTTATTTGTTGCTTTTCCCTTGCTGCTTTTAATATTTGCTCTTTGTGTTTGATCTTTGTTAACTTGATTAATATGTGTTTTGGGGTGTTTTGCCTTGGATTTATCCTATTTGTGACTCTCTGGGTTTCTTGGACTTGGGTGGCTATTTCCTCCCCCATTTTAGGGAAGCTTTCAACTATTATCTCCTCAAGTATTTTCTCATGGCCTTTCTTTTTGTCTTATTCTTCTGGGACTCCTATGATTCAAATGTTGGGGTGTTTAACATTGTCCCAGAGGCCTCTGAAGTTGTCCTCATTTCTTTTAATTCTTTTTTTCTGTTTTCCTCTCTGCTTCAGTTACTTCCACCATTGTATCTTTCACCTCACTTATCAGCTACCTCAGTTATTCTACTGTTGGTTCCCTACAGTGTGCTTTTGATCTCAATTATTGCATTATTCATTATTGATTGACTCTTCTTTATTTCTTCTAGGTCCTTGTTAAACCTTTCTTGCATCTTCTCAATCCTTATCTCCAGTCTATTTATCTGTAACTCCATTTTGTTTTCAAGATTTTGAATCTTCTTTACTATCACTATTCTGAATTATTTTTCAGGTAGACTCCCTATCTCCTCCTCTTTTGTTTGGTTTGGTGGGCACTTATCATGCTTCTTTACCCGCTGAGTATTTCTCTGCCTTTTCATTTTGTTTAGATTGCTGTGTTTGGAGTGGCCTTTCTTAATGCTAGAAGTTTGTGGTTCCCTTTATTGTGAAGGTTGCTCCCTGTGGGTGGGGTTGGACTAGTGGCTTGTCAAGGTTTCCCAGTTAGAGAAGCTTGTGTCACTGTTCTGGGGGGTGGAGCTGGATCTCTTCTCTCTAGAGTGCAATGAAGTGTCCAGTAGTGAGTTTTGAGGTGTCTATGGGTTTGGTGTGACTTTTGGCTGAATGGTGTCCTTTTTCTAAAGTCACTTTTATCTCTTTAAACTTTGGAGTCAATTGAGTTCAAATGTAACTCAATGCACTCATCTCCCTCATTAGTATTCTTCTTCAGAGGGAGAAAATGATCAAGGAGAGAACCTGAGATGTTTCAATTCATAAAAATGTCTAGTGTTTCTGAGAGTTTGCACTGTCTAAATTGCCCCAAAATAGCTCTACTAATGAGCATGTACACTTAATTTTGGTCATCTGACTTCAAAATATATATGGGCAACAATAAAACACCACATATTTTAACCTCCTTGCATTTCCTCTTGCATTGATTCATTTTGCTTAGAAAAAAGAAAATATACTCACTGAGGTTGTGGTTGTCCTTTTTTTGTCTCTCCTTGGCCAAAGCACGAGTATCTGTTTCTGATCAAAAGGAAAATAATTGAAACAGCACTTATTTCTACCTTGCAATCGTTCCAGTCAAAAAAATTCAGAAATACAAGTGAAAATATAATATTACTTACTCCAAGTGGTATAACAAAAATTTTTGCAAATATTTAGAAATTTGAAACAACATATTAGTAAGAAGGCAGTGGCAAAACCTATGGGATTTAAATAGTAAAACCTGAATTTGTATTCTGGCCTTCCATTTAGTAGCCTTGGGGTCTCTACCTAAGTTCTCATCTATGAAGTTGGTATGATACCTACTAAATATCATTGTTATGATTAAAAGAAGTAGAGTATACAGTAAATATTAACCTTCTTAATCATTTTTATTATAATTATTCTCAGAACTTTAAGATTATTCAAAATTATTTCAATCTAAATTTTCACAACCTACATTTTTTATAAATAATTATGATTTCTAAATTCAAAGAATTGGAACTAACTACATTTCTCAAATACCTATCAAACAAATCCATCCTTTATGTGACAGACACTTTATGTGCTATGTGGTTGTAAGCACTTGTGATAGTCAGACTCCAAAATGGCCCATCATGATTCTCATTCATGACTCATACTTTTGATGGTTCCTTCCATACTGAATAGGACTGATCTGTGAAACTGATATCATATTGTGGAAATGATTAGTGTGGCTTTCAAGACTAGGTCATAAAAGACATTTTCAGCTTCCCCCTTGGATGTTCCTTGAATCACTACTTGTCAGATCATGAGGACACTTGAGAAGCCCCGTGGAGAGTTCTACATGGTAAAGAACCAAGCAGCACTGGTCAGGAAGATGTGTGAGTGAACCATCTTGGGAGTGCATCCTCCAGCCTGTCAAGTGGCAGATATCTGTATCTCTGCCCAACATCTTGACTGCAACCTTACTCAAGGCTCTGAGCTAGAAGCAATTTTATAAATCACCCCTGGATTTCTGAAATATAGGGATTGTATGAGATAATTAACATTTATTATTTCAACCTGTTAAGTTTGGGATACTTTTTTATATAGCAATAGATAATTAATACAATGTTCTTTGAATTATTCTAGTTTTAAAATAGAAATATATAAATATATTTATTAAATTTTGATTATTTAAGATTAAACTAACTAATTTTACTCTAAATAATTTGAATGCATAGATATTTTTGAGTCATTTGTTAGATTCCAAGAATAGAAATACTGATATTAACTAAAGAAAAATAATTAAAGATAAATGTTTGAATGCCAAACTAAAAACATTTTATAGAAATTTCTAAATTTTATTTTATTTTATTTTATGGAGAGACTAACACTAGACTTGTAGGTCAGGAGATCCTTATTTTGATTGACTTCTGCTTCTAATCAGATGTGTACCATTGGGAAATAACTCCTCTGACTATTTCCTCACCTACCTATTGAATTAACTTGAAAGTGCCCCTGTAATTCCTTTAAGTTGTAACAATTTTGAAATTTATTATTGAAAATAGAAGGGTTTTTACACACTTGAGAAAGTTAAATGTGAATCATGAAATCTGTGAAACAAGTTGAAAAGAGGAAAATCTATTTTTTCCTAATCTATTAATCTGTTATTTTGCAAACATGCTAATAAATTGAATATTTGCAATATCAAAATTAACCTATATTAAGTGAAAGTTAGCTAAGTTCAGTCGTTCAGTCATATTCAACTCTTTGCGACCCCATGGACTGTAGTCTGCCAGGCTTCTCTATCTGTGGGATTTTCCAGGCAAGAATACTGAAGTGGGTTCTCATTTCATTCTCCAGGGGATCTTCCTGACCCAGCGATCAAACCTGAGTCTCCCACACTGCAGGTAGACTCTTTACCGTCTGATTCACCATGAAGCCCAAAGTGAAAGTGGAACTTAGTCAAATTGTTGTATACATATGACTAGACGTTACATGTGTCTATTTGTATTTGTCCAATTCCTAAAATCACTGAGTTGAACTGTAAGTTATACTAACTTGTTGCTTGGCTGTTAAAAAGGAAAAAAAAGGTGGATTTACTCTTGAAATGTTTCCCATTTTAACTACAGTAAGTCTCCTACCTATGAATGAGTTCCTTTCCAAGTGTGCATTCAAAAGTCCAATTTGTTTTTTTAGCCTAGGTACCCAACTAACACAATCAGCCATATAGTACTGTACTGTAATAATTTAATAATACTTTCCACACAAATAACACACACAAAAAATAAAACATTTTTAATTTTATAGTACAGCACCTTGGAAAACACAGTAGTACAGTACAGTAACTGGCAATTCTTAGCAGTTCCAGCTAAATCACATTGCTTTTACACTTGCTTTCAGACATTCTGGACTTGAAATAAAGATACTGTACTACTGTCCTCTATACAGTACTGTACAGTAAAGTACACAAAAGCACAAACACTTGAAGAGGATGCATGCTTGTGACAATGTATGCCAGACAAGTGAACTAACTCACATGATTGAACATGCAAACACACGTTCACATCTTTGATAGTTTGCAATTTGAAGGTTCATATGCAGAAGACTTACTATAACTATTTTGATAATATTTCAAAAATTGTCTTTAGATTGGAATTATATGTCACTCATGTCTTACAGAGCTGTTTTTTTTTTTTAAGAAAACTATAAAAGCAACATTACCTGTAATTTCTCTTTTCATTGGTAGACTACTTGGACAAGAAGCACTTGTAAGGCCCATATTAACTGGTGAAATTTCCTGCTCACCACTATACACATCCAAAATACTTCCAGATACCTTTATAGGAAAAAGATAGAAAAGATCAATCAAATATTTGGTGAATATTGATATATTTAGTTGTATTATCTTAAATTGACCAATCGTTAATAGAAACTTGCAATATATAGCATTTTTAATTTTAAACAAAAATGAATATGCATTAACTTTGTAAAATCTTTGGGGAATGCTTGTGGATAAGATATGTTGAAAAAAGCTATTTGTGCTTAAGAAAAAGGGGAAATTAGTTCACTTATGAAGAAAAATTTTTATTAATATTTACAAAGTTATAGGAGTTTGATCCAGCACATTACCTGGTTATAAATGAATAAGATTAAAAATATCACCTTAGACAAAAATCAATATACATATTAGTAAAGCTTGAAAATTCGTTACATATCATGAATTAGGCATAACAATTGAATATTTTGGAAACATTAATACTATCAGTACTACCAGCGATTCACAGTCAAGATATTTACAAAGTTATAGGAGTTTGATCCAGCACATTACCTGGTTATAAATGAATAAGATTAAAAATATCACCTTAGACAAAAATCAATATACATATTAGTAAAGCTTGAAAATTCGTTATATATCATGAATTAGGCATAACAATTGAATATTTTGGAAACATTAATACTATCAGTACTACCAGCGATTCACAGTCAAGTGTTTTATACTGTTAATTAAGTGAGAAACTTTCCTTCCTGGAAGGCATACTTTTTCTCATTGTACACTTAATGTTCTAGATTATTATAAATATCCAGCTGGTAACCAAAAGTAGTCTAAAACTGCTTTGCCTCAAGTGGATATAGGGTATATCTAATGATAGCAACACTGCAATTCTTAAAGTGCTCCTTGGGAGCAATTTTTCAGAAAGCTAAGATGCTTTATACACAACTCAAAATTGTTATTGAAAATGTGCTTATTGATTGAGCTCCTAAGAAAATTAAATTTAAATAATACTCATAACTCAAGTTAATATTTATTATTCCAGAACAACCTACATTTAAAATGCAAGATTTGAACATTTAAAATATTTCCATTCTAATTATCTTTATTTCATTTCTGGGAAGTCAATCAAGAGCTGAATAAGCAGTACCTGTTTTCTTTTCTTTAAGAAATTATCAAACAAAGCTATATTCAGATTATTATGGAGACTCTAATTCTTTATTCCCATTTTTTGTAGAACTCCAAACAGAAAGAAATTTTTTTTAATACTTATAAAATCAGACTGAAAATAATCGTGAAGAAAGTACACATGAAGACAAAAATTAGTTTCTGGAATAATAATCTACTAAAGTATGTGATTAAATTGTATATTTCTGAGGGAAAAATACTTGGAAAATACAGTGGAAATCAGGCTAATAAACAAGTGTATATGCATATCAACAAGAACATTACAGATTGCATATGCTGTTATGATGCATGTTTTCATATATTGGTTCTTTTCATTATTTACTCTGTCAGGACTCCTCATCTTTATTTTATATAAATTCATTGATTATATAACAATGAAGGACAGGGAAGTCTGGCATGCTGCATATATATTCAGATTATTATGGAGACTCTAATTCTTTATTCCCATTTTTTGTAGAACTCCAAACAGAAAGAAATTTTTTTTAATACTTATAAAATCAGACTGAAAATAATCGTGAAGAAAGTACACATGAAGACAAAAATTAGTTTCTGGAATAATAATCTACTAAAGTATGTGATTAAATTGTATATTTCTGAGGGAAAAATACTGGGAAAATACAGTGGAAATCAGGCTAATACACAAGTGTATATGCATATCAACAAGAACATTACAGATTGCATATGGTGTTATGATGCATGTTTTCATATATTGGTTCATTATTTACTCTGTCAGGACTCTTCATCTTTATTTTATATAAATTCATTGATTATATAACAATGAAGGACAGGGAAGTCTGGCATGCTGCATTCCATAGGGTTGCAAACAGTTGGATATGACTGAGCGACTGAACAATAACACCGTTTTAAAATGTGTTTTTGCATCTTGGATATTAGAAGTGAGCTACTGAGATATTTATTCCCTCTCAACTTCCTTATCTGAAAAATAGGGACAAGAAAACCTATCAAATTGGATAAATGATGAGTGTAAGTATCAGAATAATGCAATTAGAAAGAAAGTCTAAAAGCACACATTTCCCTAACATGTGAGTCATTTAGCTATATATATAGAATTTTAAAGCTTCCAGGTCTTTTCTGAAAACCCTGTTGCTTATGAGTGGAGACATCACCAACCTGAATTGTACATTTGCACTGTGCCTTTGAGAAACATAATGACATGCTGAACAAAAAGACAGGGAGTGAGAGAGAAAGAAGGGGGAAAGAACCAGGAAAAGGGCATTTTTCTCTAAAGAGCTTGAAATCAGATAGATTCAATGCAGCAGTAGCAAACAGCAGAAATGTTTAAGAGGAGCCATATTACATTTGCACTGCAGCAATACAGTGATAGGTTCCTAGCTAAAACATTACACTGGGTCAATATTACTTGGTCAGACCATACCCAATGCATCTTTCTCTAGAAATGGGGCTAGAGTTCTAGTAATGAGTTCAATCCCGCTTCACTGTGGGTCTATTACATCTTCTCCTGACCTTCGGTTGTTCTTCAGTTGCTCCAGTAGTGTCTGACTCGGTAACCCTGTGGACTGCAGCATGCCAGGCTTTTCTGCCCTTCACCATGTCCTGAAGTTGATCAGACTCATGTCCATTGAGTCGGTGATGCCATCCAAACATCTCGTCCTCTGTCATCCCCTTCTCCTCATGCCTTCTATCTTTCCCAGCATCAGGATATTTTCCAGTGAGTCACTTCTTTGAATCAGGTGGCCAAAGCATTGGAGCTTCAGGTTCACCATCAGTCCTTCCAATAAACATTTAGGAATGATTTCCTTTAGGACTGACTGGTTTGGTTTCTTGCAGTCCAAGGAACTCTCAAGAGTCTTCTCCAGCACCACAGTTCAAAAGCATAATTCTTTGGTGCTCAGCCTTCTTCATGGTACAAGTTTCACATCAACACACGACTACTGGAAAAACCATAGCTTTGACTAGATGGACCTTAGTCAGCAAGTAATGTCTCTGCTTTTTAATACGCTGTCCAGGTTGGTCATAATTTTCCTTCCAAGAAGCAAGTGTCTTCTAATTTCATGGCTGCAATCACTATCTGTAGTGATTTTACAGCCCAAGAAAATAAAGTCTCTCACTGTTTCCATTGTTTCTCCATTTGCCATGAAAAGATGAGACCGGATGCCCATGATTTTAGTTTTTTGAATGCTGAGTTTTAAGCCAACTTTTTCACTCTCCTCTTTTACTTTCATCAAGAGGCACTTAGTTCCTCTTCACTTCCTGCCATAAAGGTAGTGTCATCTGCATATCTGAGGTTATTGATATTTCTCCCTGCAATCTTGATTCCAGCTTGTGTTTCATCCAGCCTGGCATTTTGCATGATGTACTCTGCATATAAGTTAAATAAGCCAAGTGACAATATACAGCCTTGATGTATTCCTTTCCCAATTTTGAACCAGTTGTTGTTCCATGTCCAGTTCTAACTGCTACTTCTTAAGCTGCATACAGGTTTCTCAGGAGGCAGATAAGGTAGTCTGGTATTCCCATCTCCTTAAGAATTTTCCACAATTTGTTGTGATCCACACAGTCAAAGGCTTTAGTGTAGTCAATGAAGCAGAAGTAGATGTTTTTCTGGAATTCTCTTGCTTTTTCCTCCAGTGATCCAATGGATGTTGGCAATTTGATCTCTCGTTCCTCTGCCTTTTCAAAATTCAGCTTGAACATCTGGAAGTTCTCAGTTCACTTACTTTTGAAAGGCTAGCTTGGAGAATCTTGAGCATTATTTGTTAGTATATGAAATAAGTGCAATTGTGCAGTAGTTTGAACATTCTTTGACACTGTCCTTCTTTGGGATTGAAATGAAAACTGACCTTTTTCAGTCCTATGGCCACTGCTGAGTTTTCCCAATTTGTTGGCATATTGAGTGCAGCACTTTCAAAGCATCATCTTTCAGGATTTGAAATAGCTCAGCTGGAATTCCATCACCTCACTAGCTTTGTTCATAGTGATGCTTCCTAAGGCTCACTTGACTTCCCACTCCAGGATGTCTGGCTCTAGGTGAGTGATCACACCATCGTGGTTATCTAGATCATTAATATCTCTTTTGTATAGTTCTGTATATTCTTGCTACTTCTTCTTAATATTTTCTGCTTCTGTTAGCATATCATCTTCCATATCATTTAATTCGTTATTTATTACCATATATTTATTATACCTTTATTGTGCCCATCTTGGCATGAAATATTCCCTTGATATCTCTAATTTTCTTGAAAAGATCTCTAATCTTTCCCATTCTATTTCTTTCCTCTATTTCTTTCATTGATCACTGAGGAAGACTTTCTTGCCTCTCCTTGCTATTCTTTGAAACTGTGCATTCAAATGTGTATATCTTTCTTTTCCTCCTTTGCCTTTCACTTGTCATCTTTTCCCAGCTATTTGTAAGGCCTTATCAGACAACCATTTTGCCATTTTACTTTTTTTTTTCCTTGGGGATGGTTTTGATCACTGTCTCCTATACAACGTTACAAACCTCTGTCCTTCAGGCATTCTGTTTTATCAGATGTAATCCTTTGAATTTATTGGTGATTTCCACTATATAATTGTAAGGGATTTGATTTAGGTCATACCTGAATGGCTTAGTGGTTTTCCTTACTTTCGTCAATTTCAGTCTGAATTTTGCAATAAGGAGTTCATGATTTGAGCTACAGTCAGCTCCCAGTTTATTTTTACTGACTGTATAGAGCTTCTCTATCTTCCACTGCAAAGAATATAATCAATCTAATTTCAGTACTGACCATCTGGTGATGTCCATGTTAGAGTCATCTCATGTGTTGTTGAAAAAGGGTGTTTGCTATGACCCTGGTTATTGTCTAAAATATGCCCTGAAGCATAATGATTAATATCCTATTTAATTTTATGTTGTAGGTACTACTCTATTTCATGTGAATGGCTAGTTACTTTTTAAATATCATTAGACAATTGGTTTCAATTTCAAAATATGTAATATATTTCACATAATCTAAAGAGCCTTTTCTCCATTCAAAGATATGAGTAAAATGTTAGTGGAAATTTAAAGATTACATACATATCAGAAAAGGCCTACAAACCAAAGTTATAATCTACTTAGGTATTAAAGTCTAAGTCTTGGCTTTATCTTACAGACTAGTAGGCAACTGGATAGATACTTTATAAAGAAATATTTATTATTATGGTTAAAAATCATTACTTTTTTCAGAAAAGCAAAATCATTGACATAGCAATAGGGAAATATAATTATTAGAAACAACTCACAAATTTTAAAAACATAATAAAGAATTTATTATAAAATATTTTCAGCAAGGTAGAACATATCTTGTCTTTTCTTAGACAATTATTTCTTGTAGAAAAAAGTGAGTGCTTGATCTAAGAAACTGTTTCGAAATGAGAAGTGACCGAAAGTGATTCCTGGTGTCAAAAATTCTCTATCCTGGATTTTTCACATCTCCCTACTAAGGTCATAGATACTGAAATGGACTGGGAACTGGTCTGCCCATACAAACAGTACCTTTCATGGTAGCCAATATTCCCTAAAGAAAATGAGCTTACAGGTCAAAATATCAAAGCATTCAAGAAAAATTATTATTTTAAAAGTTAAGCAACATGTAATGTTAGAAATAACATCAAAAGCAAAAGTTTTAGAAATAAAAAAAAAAGATTACATGAAACCAAGTTTTAAAAATTGATCTAATACATACTCTAAAGAAATAAAGGGTGGTGTACTCTAAAGAAATAAAGGGTGGTGCTTGCAATAATTTATAATCTAAAATGGAGCTTCCCTGGTGGCTTTGTGGTAAAGCATCTGCCTCCTAATTCAGGAGGTGTGGGTTTGATCCTCGAATTGGGAAGAGTCCCTGAAGAAGGAAATGGCAACCCACTCCAGTACTCTTGCCTAAGAAATCCCAGGAACAGAGAAACCTGGTGGGCCACAGTCCATGGGGTCACAAAAGTGTCAAACATTGGTGAGTGACTAAACAACAATAATCTAAAATAAGAACAAGTAAACATAAAAATGGCCAAAGTGATCATAAAGAAATAGGAGACATGAAAATATAATACCTGAAAAAAGAAGAAAACCATAAAATGGAAAACTAGCATAATACATAAACTGAGAAAGAAATAAAAGAATTAGTAAATTATAAAAACCAAATTAATCTCTCAGAAGGATGAAGGACCAAGAAACCAAACATATAAAATAAAATCTAATTAGTATGAAGGACAGAATTATTAGAACTAAAATATAGATAGGTATTAGGAGAGCCAGGGAGAAAAAAGATAAAAATGCTAAGGAAGAAAATAAGAAAGAATAGATATGCATTCCAGAATTAACACTAAATCAAAGATGAAACCATTGTCTTTAATCTCATCTTATTTTGTTGTTTCGTTTTGANGAAACCAAACATATAAAATAAAATCTAATTAGTATGAAGGACAGAATTATTAGAACTAAAATATAGATAGGTATTAGGAGAGCCAGGGAGAAAAAAGATAAAAATTGTAAGGAAGAAAATAAGAAAGAATAGATATGCATTCCAGAATTAACACTAAATCAAAGATGAAACCATTGTCTTTAATCTCATCTTATTTTGTTGTTTCGTTTTGACTTAAAAATCAAAGGGCCTATAGAATATCAAAGAAGAAAAATCTACATCCTGATGCATTACACTTAAACTTAGTAATGTGCAATGACAAAGAGAAAACGTTGAAGCATAATAGTAAGAAGAGATTATGTTCAAAGGAATAAGCATCTTATTAACTTAAACACTTTAAATAGCAAAACAAATGAAAAAAGAAAGTGAATAAAAAGATCTTAAAAACACAGAGTTTCATATCCAGCCCAATATCATCTACATGTGAGGTCATGATAAACAATATTCTGAGAAATATAAAATGCTTAAGAATGCTTACCCACAAATACAAACACTGAAGACAGTTTGGGATGAAGTAAATATGGTATAAATAAATAAAACATGTTATAAATAGAATATTAAACATCTTGGTAAAGTGGCTGTAGTCTAAAAGAGAATAGGAGAATCAAGATAAAAAATAAACTAAACTATATAACCACCTGAACTGCCTCTTGAGAAATCTTTATGTAGGTCAGGAAGCAATAGTTAGAACTGGACATGGAACAACACACTGGTTCCAAATAGGGAAAGGAGTACGTCAAGGCTGTATATTGTCACACTGCTTATTTAACTTATATGCAGAGTACATCATGAGAAATGCTGGGCTGGATGAAGCATAAACTGGAATCAAGATTGCTGGGAGACATATCAATAACCTCAGATATGCAGTTGACACCACCCTGGACTTCCCTAGTGGCTCAGACGGTAAAGCATCTGCTTATAGTGCGAGAGACCTGGGTTCAATCCCTGGGTTGGGAAGATCTCCTAGAGAAGGCAACCCACTGCTGTAGCCCTCAGCAGTGTGGAAACCACCGGACCCTAACCCACTCCAGTATTCTTGCTTGGAAAATCCCATGGATGGAGGAGCCTGGTAGGCTACAGTCCATGGGGTCGCAAAGAGTCCGACACGACTGAGAGACTTCACTTTCACTTTCACTTTATAGCAGAAAGAGAAGAACTAAAGCGCTTCTTGATGAAAGTGAAAGAGGAGAGTGAAAAAGTTGGCTTAAAGCTCAACATTCAGAAAAGTAAGATCGTGGCATCTGGTCCCATCACTTCATGACAAATAGATGGGGAAACAATGGAAAAAGTGACAGATGTTACTTTTGGGGGTTCCAAAATGACTGCAGATGGTCACTGCAGTCATCAAATTAAAAGATTTTTGCTCCTTGGAAGAAAAGTTATGACCAATCTAGACAGCATATTAAAAAGCAGAGACATTACCAACAAAGGTCCATCTAGTCAAAGCTATGGTTTTTCCAGTAGTTATGTATGGATGTGAGA
>SJYX01012547.1:90396-132828 GCA_006410675.1 Oreotragus oreotragus | reverse complement strand
TTTAAATAAAAAAAAAAAAAAAAAAAAAAAAAAAAAAAAAAAGATAGTGTTTAGATCTATGTAGCTTACAAGAGACACAGTTACATTACAAAAGGACACACAAGATTGAAATTTAAAAGATGGGAAAAGATATGCCCAGCAAATTATAACCATAGGAAGCTGAGGCAGCTATATTAATATCAGAGAAAATAGACTAAAATTAGAAAAATTATTAGGAATAGAGATAGTAACTATCTAAAAATAAAGAATTCAATTCTCCAGAAAGGCACAGCAATTATAAGCAGATGTGTACCTAATAAAATAGGGAAGACTGTAACATTTTCAGGAAACATACCATCTGAATTTTGTACAAATATTTCCAGACAGTAGAGACAATAGGGAAACATAGTATTGGAAGCAAATATGAAGCAGAATGTTTAAACTACAAGGAAAAATGAATAAATCCATCAAAGTAGTGAGAGATTTCAAGACATTTCTTCCTATTTTTGAAAGGTCAAGCAGACAAAAATAATCAGTAATGTTCTAGTTTTGAACAATAAAAGTGAAATCCTGTCTTAGTAGACATGTTTATAGTTCTGTATCTAAAAATTACAGAAAACACAATATTTTTCAAGTATATACAGAACATATATAAGTATTGATCACCAAAAACTTATCACCAAAAACAAAAACAAAAAAATGAAAAACTTCAAAAATGTCATTGAGTCCTTGATTACCTAAATATTTAGAAAAATTTTACTGATTCAAGAGTAAAGACAAAAATCACACTGGAATTCAAAAATAAATGAAAGATACAGAAAACACATGTAAGGAAACTTTTGGAATATGGCAAAGTAATGTTTTGAAGGAAATTTATACCCTTAAATATGAGGAAAAAAATAGATAAAATTTAAATTTGACAGACTGAGTATATTTTTCAAGAAGTCAGAAAAATCACCAAAAAAAAGAAAAAAAAAAAAAAAAAAACCAAAGCAAGTAAAACAGATAGTAATAGAAGATCATATATCAGTGAAAAACAAAACAATGCAAAAGACAAAATTGTTTTTTCAGTTAGCAAACTTGACAGGCCTCTTGTAAGACTAACTACGGAATAAAGACTAAACAAATGATATTTTAAATCAAAGAGGGATATAACCATAGAACAACTTAGATTTATGTTTTTTCCTCAAGGATCAGGAACAACAAGACTGGGATACCTGGTTTCACCACTTCTTTTTAACATAGTATTGGAAGTCCTAGCCACAAAATTAATCAAGGAAAAGGAAGTCATCCAAACTGAAAAGGTATAAGTAAAAATATCTTTGTTCACAGATGACATGATCTTACATTTAGAAAATCAAGAGATTCATGCATACACATACACACACAACAGTTTGAAAGCTAATACATGAATTCAGCAAAGTGGCAGAATAAAAAATCAACATGCCAAAATATGTTGCATCTTTATACACTAACAATGAACAATCTGGAAAGGATACTAAGAAATCAATTTCATGACCAATAGCATCAAAAAGAATAAAATACTTGGGAATAAATTTAACCAAGGAGGAAAAGACTTAGATTCCGAAAACTAAAAAATGCATTGCTTAAATAAATTAAAGAAGACATAAATAAATGGAAAGATAGCTCATGTTTTTTGATGAGAAGACTTAGTATCAGTAAGAGGGCAGTACTATCAAGAGCAATAAACAAATGCCTCCAATCCATATTAAAATCCTAACAGTGGTCTTTGCAAAAATATAAAAACCCACACTAAAATTCATATGAAGTCTATAGGGACCCTGAATAGTAAAAATTACCTTGAAAAGAACAAAGTTGGAGGGCTTAAATTTCCATATTTCAAAACAAAATGTTTATTACAAAACAACTGTAATCAAAACAAGGTGGCACTGACACAAAGACAGACATATAGAGAGTGGGATAGAGAGTCCATAAATTATTACTCAAATATATGGTCAAATGATTTTTGGTAAGGGTACCAAGGCTATTCAATGAGGAAAGGACAAATTCGACAAATAATCTTGAAAAAACTAGAGAGCCATATGCAGAAGGAAGCTGGACTCTTAGACCACAAACAAAATTACTCTAAATGGATCAACAACTTAAACATGAGTTAAGGCTATAACTTTCCTAGAAGAAAAGATAAGGGAAAATCTTCATTAAAAATTTGGTTTGGTGATGATTTTTTTGGCATAATATCAAAATCAATGACAACAGCAACAACCAAAAACAGATAAACTGGATTTCATAAAATTTAAAAGATTTTTACATTAAAGGACACTATCAAGAGAGTGAAGGGAAAACCCACAAAATGGGAGAGTTTACAAATCATTTATCTTTTAAGAGATTAATATCTAGCTACATAAACTCCAATGATTCACAGAAACAGCAACAAAAACATTCCAGTTTAAAAAAATGAGCAAAGAACTTAAATAGACATTTCTCCAAAAAAGACTTCTAAATGGTCAATAAGGACACTGAAATATACTCAACATCATTAGTCATTAGGGAAATATAAATCAAACCCACAATGTTTTATCACTTCATCCTCATTAAGATGACTGTTATGAAAAGAAAGGAAAACAAGTTTTGGTGAGGATGCAGAGAAACTGTAACCCTTGTGCCTTGCTGCTGAGAATGTGAAATAGTGCAGCCACTGTGGAAAATAGTATGACAGTTCTTCAAAATTTAAACATAAATTAGATTATCAATTTCTCACCTCTAGGTATTACCAGTAACAGTCAAAAGTAGAGTCTCAAACAGATACTTGCACACAAATGTTCATAGAAGCATTAAACAGCCAAAGGGTAGTAACAATCCCAATGCCCATCAATAGATGAATGAATAATGGATAAATGAAATGTGGATAGTGGATAAATGAAATATTCCATACATATTATGGTATATTACTCAGCCACAAAAGGAAATGAAGTACTAATACATGTTATGATATTAATGAATCTTGAAAACACTATGCTAAGTGAAATAAGCTGATAGAACAAATATATGATTCCACTTACATGAGATACCTAGAATAGGCAAATTTATACAGATAGAAAGGAGAATAAAGGTTATTAAAGTCTAGAGATAAGGAAAATAGGGAGTTATCATTTAATTGGTGACATTTTTTAATGTTTTCTGTTTGGAAGAATGAAAAATCTCTTTGAGTGTATAGTGTTAATGGTTGCACAACATTGTGAATCTGTTATGCCACTGAATTGTACACTTTAAAATGTTTAGGATGGCAAATTTTATGTTAAACATATTTTACTATAATAAAAAAAAGATAAGAGAGATCACCTACAATAATTTTCTAATAACTGTGAATGCTTAGGTGAAATACCTAAACTCCTAGAAAAACATTATTTAGTAGAACTGACTACATAATAATTAATAGCTTGAATAGTCTTATGATTACTGAAGAAATAAAAAAATACTTTAAACATATTATGCAGGAAAATATCTGGATTAGACAGTTTTACGGGCAAGACTGTCACATTTTCAGGAAACATGCCATCTTAGTTTTGTACAAACATTTCCAGACAATAGAGACAAGAGAGAATATGTTCCAATTCATTGAGACTGAAACCATATGAAAACATTATAAGAAAAAATATTACAGATCCATTTTATTCATGACTATAAATCTTAAGCAAAATATTATTACTTATTTAAATTCAAGAGAATACAAACAAGGTAAATTGCCATAATCAAATTGGGTTTCCCATAAATATATTTTATGATGTTAAGAGAGAAAAAGAAACCATATGATCATCTCAATAGATTTAAAAAACTATCTGATAAAATTCAATCCCATTTATTAAAAATTAATAGTTTGTGAGAAGGCAACAACTTTCAATTATAGAAAAATATTTCTTTGCCTGTTTAAAATCAGTACTTCCATATGAGAATTAATTGTTCATATATCCATTTACACTCATCAGGTCAAATATAATAAAGGACAACATATATGATCTGACCTAATTCCACATATGTTTTTTTCAGTTTGGCTTCTTCTCTCTCCTGGGAGAGATTGGGGGCAGGAGGAGAAGGGGATGACAGAGGATGAGATGGCTGGATGGCATCACTGACTCGATGGACGTGAGTCTGAGTGAACTCCAGGAGTTGGTGACGGACTGGGGGGCCTGGCGTGCTGCATTCATGGGGTTGCAAAGAGTCAGACACGACTGAGCAACTGAACTGAACTGATACCCTAGTTATGATTTTTTTTTTCTTTTAAGTTATTTTGTTAATTTTTGTTCAGTCACTAAGTTGTGTCTGACTCTTTGCAACCCCATGGACTGCAGCACACCAGGCTTCTCTGTCCTACACTAACTCCTGAAAAGTGTAAGTTGCTCAGTTGTGTCCCAATCCGTGACCTCATGGACTACAGTCCATGGAATTCTCCAGGCCAGAATACTGGAGTGGGTAGCCTTTCCCTTCTCCAAGGGATCTTCCCAACCCAGGGATCAAACTCAGGTCTCCTGCATTGCAGGTGGATTATTTACCAGATAAGACACAAGGGAAGCCCAAGAACACTGGAGTGGGTAGCTCCCTACTCCAGTGGATCTTCCAGACCCAGGAATTGAACTGGGGTCTCCTGCCTTCTAGGCGGATTCTTTACCAATCGAGCTATGAGAGACACTAACTCCTGGAGTTTGCTCAAATTCATGTTTATTGAGTGGGTGATGCTCCCTAATCATCTCATCCTCTGCCACCCCCTGCTCCTTTTGCTTTCAATCTTTCCCAGCATCAGGGTCTCTTCCAATGAGCTGGCTCTTCACATCAGACGGTCAAAGTATTGGAGCTTCAGCATCAGTCCTTCTAATGAATACTCAAAGTTGATTTTCTTTAGTACTGACTGATTAAATCATTGGTCAGTTTAAATTTTTTTCCATACTCTCACATCTCAAGATACTCAAGGCCTTCAGCCTAAATTATGTCCTTCCTTCCAGCATCCCTCCATTCCTCTCAACTAGTTCCCAAATGCTCCTCTCAGACAAACATGTTTTGAAATACAACTTTCTTCTGATCTCTCCCAGCTCAAAAAGCATGAAATCTAAGTCTTTCCCCTTTAGCTCATGTATTAAGCTCAAACTCTTATGTCTCGTTTTCAAAAACCTCATTCAATGATCCCACATTATCTAGTCAATATTACTTACTACTACTAACAAATTCTGAAAGATTTCTCTTCACCACATACAAATATGTAGACTATGTCCAAAAATAGATTTTCCACTCTGGTGGGAGGGAGGAAGAAAGAGGATAGAATGTTGTCAAATGTAACCTATGAGTCCACATGTGAAGAACTTTTTAAAAATAATAAAATACAAGCATTATCATAATATATATATGCAAAGTCATAGATAGTTGAGTTTTTATTATATGCCTGATATTCAGCTAAGCATGTCTCAGAGTAATAACAAATAGCAGAATTTCAAGTAATCTTTATAACAAATTTATGAGTGAAGTCTCATAGATCCCCTGTTAAATATAAATAATTAAAAGTCTGAAATAATAAGTAATTATCTCAAGATCATACAGTTGTAATAAATAGAAGACTTGGGGTTAAAATTTAGGTCTAACACAGAGGCTAGATTCTTTACTACCTATCCAATTGTGGAAGGGACCCTGCCTTAACATTTTTAATTGTAAAAAGTATTTTGAAAACAAAATGTTCGAAGCCACTGGAGAATATTTATCTCAGTATTATTCTTTGCCACTGCTATTTTCTGCACTTCAAATGCCCTCATAACTTCTTTAAATATCAAAATACAATCTACAGGCTCAACTTAAGATTCAAACCATCTCCAACACTCTCCCTTATGGCATCCTGGTTTATTATTTTTCTTCACCAAAACACTACAGTACTGGAAAATCTTGCCACAAATTTCATAACTTGTTTTTATTGTTTCACTCCTCTTCATTTATAATCACTCAGCAAGGGAGAGGGTACCATAGTATATACTCATCATGTTTCTGAAAATTGATTATTTATCTAAAACTGATAATTTTCTGGAGATATATACATGTGCATTTGTGTGTGTATAGATACATATATAAACACAGATATAAAACATGCATATATGTATTATATATATTATATATGTGTGTGCATGTTGTGTGTATCATGTATCTCTCTCCCAGATAATCTCATTATAAATACAGAAAAAGAAAGAAAATCATCTATATACTTACATATTATATTTCCAGATAATTTTTCAGAATAAATACAAAAAGAAAAAAACTTATAAACCCATACATAGATGTGCATGTGTGATATCTATATTCCTATATCTATATCAAATATTTAGTGGGGTTTCATGGGAAAGTGAGGGGAAATTTTAAGTTGTTTGTATTCCCTATTTTGCTTTTCTCTGAAGACATTTATTGTGAATGCAAAATGGCAAAACTGAACATTAGACTACTAGATAGAATAACTGTATGCATAGAAAGAAGATAAACTTCAGGAATAAAGAGTGAGCACTGTAGGACCGTATATATCACACAATGTAAGCACACATAAAAACTGGCACTTAAAAGATTATTTTATTTCCTTTTGTGTGTTTATTCATTTAAACATGGTAAACTAGATTTTTCCAGTTTTAGGACACTCACAATTGATCTTTCTCTGACTTTATTTTCTTTGTTGAAGCAAGGCTATGAGGTTTGAATGATAAACATTGAAAAGAGAAGTCCCACTGAGTTATTATTTTTTTGTTCTATTATAAGTGAATAAAAATAATCTGTTGGGCGGGAGTAGGAGATTCCTGTCCTTGACCAGCTGGCTCAAAACACAAATAGAAAAGATAAAATACAAAACAGAGAATGGTAACACAGAAACTGCTTTTGCATCATATATTTCTTATGTATAGGAAATCTATTATATATATATATATATAATCTACTTAGTACTAAATTAATGAGAACAGTAATTTAATGTAAACACTACAACAAATAATTAATGGAACCCTCACTTTTAAAAAAAAAGTTCAAATAAAAGAGCATTTTAAACAATTTTTAACTAGACTACAAAATATTTTTACTATAGCCAGAGCATTAAAAAACTACCTTGTAAGAAAACAAGCTTGTCAATACAGCAGATTATAAATTACACTTTCAAAGCTCAACTTCTACATACCTTATTTTATTGACTATTAGTTTATAAAGTTTAAATTCAGTATTTAAGGTGGTTTCATCTCCAAACATTGAAAGAATTCCAAAATGCACTTGCTCACCAGTTTTAACTTTGAAGTGTCTATAACCTTCACAATAGCAATGGTTTTCTCTTTCTCCTTCATCATTTTCTTTTCCTTACACTTGCAAACAATAACTGGGAGAGCTGTGCAGAAACTTCTAAGGTGAACTTTGGTTCTTCCTTGGACTTTAAGTCTAATCTGGTCTAGATTGTGATTGACAAAAGCTTGCTTGCTGGTGTTACGCAGTCCTTTCAAGTTCCAACCAAGCACAGGGGGTTGTTAATATTTACTCAATCTCTGTCTCTGAAATAGTCTTGAACTATAATAGTTTACTGAGATTGCCAAGTGCCGCCAGCATTTACAAAGCTATGATTGAAAAATACCCATCTATGATAAAATAAATAAGTTACTATGCACAACCATCTTTGAAAGGAAGAGGTGAAATGAAGACCAAAGGGTAGAAGTTATAGAGAGACAGGTTTAAACTCAGAAGCTAACAATTCTTTGGCTGGAATGTGGCAGAGGGTCAGATCAGGCTAAGGTCCCTTCAGATCCTAAGATTCTTACAGTTCTATGAAATGACTTCCTTCTGAAGCTACTAGTGCAGCAGAGTGGGTAAGATTATTGCATTTGGTATTATACAGGATTGGATTCAAACCCCTACCCTGACGTTCACTAACTGTATGAGCTTGAGTGAGTTACTGAACTTCTCTAAGCCTCTTTTCTTATTTGCAAAATGCTAATAGCTAATAGTTTCTATCTCACATGTTTGTTGTAGTAATTAAATTTTCGTGAGAAGTGTTTTATACAATTCTTGTCCCACAGCAAGTACCCAAGGCATAGTAGCTATCATTACTACTGTTATCCTTATTGCTGCTTATGCCCATTAAAAACTTATAAATGGTAATGCATAATGGAAACAACTTTAAAAAATATTATGTGTGAATTTTAAAATATTTATTTCATATGTATTTGCCGAGCACCTATCATTTGCTAGGCATTGTACTGGGTGCTGAGAATNAGCAAGTACCCAAGGCATAGTAGCTATCATTACTACTGTTATCCTTATTGCTGCTTATGCCCATTAAAAAAACTTATAAATGGTAATGCATAATGGAAACAACTTTAAAAAATATTATGTGTGAATTTTAAAATATTTATTTCATATGTATTTGCCGAGCACCTATCATTTGCTAGGCATTGTACTGGGTGCTGAGAATAAACCAATGAACAGGTTACTCTCTCAGCTTTAGGGACACAGCAATGAATAAGGCAGACAAAATTACCGACTTCAAGGAGTTCACATTCTAGGGGTGGGAATAGACAATAAATGGGTAAATGTAATAAACCAAATAATTTATGTAACTTTAATCCTAACCATCAGAGGGAATTAAATAAGATACTGATGTAGGATGTGTGGGATGGGGTCTTTCTGCTAGGGTTATTGCGGAAGGCCTCTCTGACAAGTTGATATTGACTAAAGATCTGAGGCATAAAAACAGTCATGCAAAGATCTGGGACAAAACCATTCCAAGCCTAAAAAGGGAAGTTCAATAGTCTAAAAATGATAACATGCATGTCACATTCAGTGAGCAGGAAAAAGGCTATCAAGACCAGGGCCAAAAGTTAAAGGGAAGTGCTGACTATGAAGTGTCTTGGTTATACTCTGAGGATTTCAGGAAGTTAGCATAAAGTTAAGCAAGGAGAAACAGGATCTGATTTTTGCTGTGTGAAGATCATTCTGGCTGCTGTGTGATCCACAGCTGTATAGGGGTCAGAAGTAGCAGAGAAATTAGGTTGGAGTCAGTTTCTGACATTCAAGTAAGAGACGACGTTAGCCTGGAAAAGGGTTTCAGTAGAGCAGCTGCTAAGTTGTGAGATTCAGGAAATCGCGGATCCTGATTAGAACAGCATACTGATAAATGTGGGGATGTGGGGGTAAGAGAATGAAGAAGAATGACTTTTTTCGAGGGAGGGTATTTCTGGATAGGTAGAGGGGGAACAAAAACTTCTTTCAGTCATATTAAGTTTGAGATCTCTGTTGGAAGAACAAAAGATGTTAGGGTAGTAGTAAGACATGCGATCTAGCATTAGTGGAGAGAGCTAGGCCAGAGAAGGGTTGAGATTACCGATGGAACATATAGGTACATGAGAAAAGAAGATTAAACTCCGAGCCTAGGAGCACTTTAGCATCTAGAAGTCTATTAAGAGAAAGAACCAGCNGAGACGACGTTAGCCTGGAAAAGGGTTTCAGTAGAGCAGCTGCTAAGTTGTGAGATTCAGGAAATCGTGGATCCTGATTAGAACAGCATACTGATAAATGTGGGGATGTGGGGGTAAGAGAATGAAGAAGAATGACTTTTTTCGAGGGAGGGTATTTCTGGATAGGTAGAGGGGGAACAAAAACTTCTTTCAGTCATATTAAGTTTGAGATCTCTGTTGGAAGAACAAAAGATGTTAGGGTAGTAGTAAGACATGCGATCTAGCATTAGTGGAGAGAGCTAGGCCAGAGAAGGGTTGAGATTACCGATGGAACATATAGGTACATGAGAAAAGAAGATTAAACTCCGAGCCTAGGAGCACTTTAGCATCTAGAAGTCTATTAAGAGAAAGAACCAGCAAGGTGGATGAAAAGGCAAAAAATACAGTGCCACAGAATCCCAGTTAATACTTCAAGATGGAGAGAGTGTGCAACCATGGAAAAGGCCACAAAGAAATCAAGTTTGGTGAGAATGGAGAATTTACTATTGGCTTCAGTAGTGGTTGGTTTTAAGAGCTCTTTTGGAATTATAAGGGACATAGCTGTACTGGACAGTAGAGAAGGGGAGGTGAGGAAAGGGAATCAGGGTGACAATGGAAGCAGAGACATTTGGGAGGGAGGTAGTGGAATCATGAAATAGTGTGGTAGCCAGAGAGGAACTGTATTCAAAGGCAATCCTTTGATGTGGTTTATTTTTGAAGAATCTTAATAAAGGCGAGTGTAATGCTGATATTTGTAATCCAATACATCATAATAGACTAATGATATAGGAGGAGCTGGTATTTAAAGAGGGAAGTATTTGCAAAGGTAAGAATTAGTGGGATCTAGGACACAAGTAGTTGGACTAGCTTTAGGTTATGAGCTGGGCCAATTCGATTCAAATAGAAGGGATGGCAGAAAAAAACAAAACTTATACTGGCGGTTTTGTAGAATTTGTGATACAAAGCTAACAAGTCCTAATCTGATTTTATATATTTTCTCTCTGAAATATGTTGTGATAGAGAAATCAGCTAGAACATGGAGAATGGTGGAAATCTGAGAAGAGAAAGTAGATTAATGTTGCTCATTTAATGAGAATTTTAACCAAGGTATAGCTGTAGTATTGTCTGGTAGTAATGAAAGCCCCTATGAAATTTTGGTGATGTATTGGAGGTAGTGAAATTTTATCCTTTCTGCTGCTCAGGTAAAGATGTGGAGTAAGATGAAAAATAAGTTTAGTTAGGGTTGGGCTTTTGTCAGGAAAATAAAATGAAGAAAAATGGGGATATGTTAAGAGTGTTTGCAAAAGAAATGGTTATAGTGCTTAACCAAGAATAGGTTAAGGAAGAAATTTTCAAAATGTCATGAGTGGGAAATAACAGCTACTGAAAAGAGTGATAGAGTCAATTAACTTGGAGTCTCCACAAGCTTGAGCAATTGTTGAAGTAAGAAATTAGACTAGGTGCACTGAAAGAAAAAATGGAACATAATGGTCAAAAAATATGAAAGANAGCAAGTACCCAAGGCATAGTAGCTATCATTACTACTGTTATCCTTATTGCTGCTTATGCCCATTAAAAACTTATAAATGGTAATGCATAATGGAAACAACTTTAAAAAATATTCTGTGTGAATTTTAAAATATTTATTTCATATGTATTTGCCGAGCACCTATAATTTGTTAGGCATTGTACTGGGTGCTGAGAATAAACCAATGAACAGGTTACTCTCTCAGCTTTAGGGACACTGCAATGAATAAGGCAGACAAAATTACCGACTTCAAGGAGTTCACATTCTAGGGGTGGGAATAGACAATAAATGGGTAAATGTAATAAACCAAATAATTTATGTAACTTTAATCCTAACCATCAGAGGGAATTAAATAAGATACTGATGTAGGATGTGTGGGATGGGGTCTTTCTGCTAGGGTTATTGCGAAAGGCCTCTCTGACAAGTTGTTATTGACTAAAGATCTGAGGCATAAAAACAGTCATGCAAAGATCTGGGACAAAACCATTCCAAGCCTAAAAAGGGAAGTTCAATAGTCTTAAAATGATAACATGCATGTCACATTCAGTGAGCAGGAAAAAGGCTATCAAGACCAGGGCCGAAAGTTAAAGGGAAGTGCTGACTATGAAGTGTCTTGGTTATACTCTGAGGATTTCAGAAGTTAGCATAAAGTTAAGCAAGGAGAAACAGGATCTGATTTTTGCTGTGTCGAGATCATTCTGGCTGCTGTGTGATCCACAGCTGTATAGGGGTCAGAAGTAGCAGAGAAATTAGGTTGGAGTCAGTTTCTGACATTCAAGTAAGAGACGACGTTAGCCTGGAAAAGGGTTTCAGTAGAGCAGCTGCTAAGTTGTGAGATTCAGGAAATCGCGGATCCTGATTAGAACAGCATACTGATAAATGTGGGGATGTGGGGGTAAGAGAATGAAGAAGAATGACTTTTTTCGAGGGAGGGTAGTTCTGGATAGGTAGAGGGGGAACAAAAACTTCTTTCAGTCATATTGAGATCTCTGTTGGAAGAACAAAAGATGTTAGGGTAGTAGTAAGACATGCGATCTAGCATTAGTGGAGAGAGCTAGGCCAGAGAAGGGTTGAGATTACCGATGGAACATACAGGTACATGAGAAAAGAAGATTAAATTCCGAGCCTAGGAGCACTTTAGCATCTAGAAGTCTATTAAGAGAAAGAACCAGCAAGGTGGATGAAAAGGCAAAAAATACAGTGCCACAGAATCCCAGTTAATACTTCAAGATGGAGAGAGTGGTCAACCATGGAAAAGGCCACAAAGAAATCAAGTTTGGTGAGAATGGAGAATTTACTATTGGCTTCAGTAGTGGTTGGTTTTAAGAGCTCTTTTGGAATTATAAGGGACATAGCTGTACTGGACAGTAGAGAAGGGGAGGTGAGGAAAGGGAATCAGGGTGACAATGGAAGCAGAGACATTTGGGAGGGAGGTAGTGGAATCATGAAATAGTGTGGTAGCCAGAGAGGAACTGTATTCAAAGGCAATCCTTTGATGTGGTTTATTTTTGAAGAATCTTAATAAAGGCGAGTGTAATGCTGATATTTGTAATCCAATACATCATAATAGACTAATGATATAGGAGGAGCTGGTATTTAAAGAGGGAAGTATTTGCAAAGGTAAGAATTAGTGGGATCTAGGACACAAGTAGTTGGACTAGCTTTAGGTTATGAGCTGGGCCAATTCGATTCAAATAGAAGGGATGGCAGAAAAAAACAAAACTTATACTGGTGGTTTTGTAGAATTTGTGATACAAAGCTAACAAGTCCTAATCTGATTTTATATATTTTCTCTCTGAAATATGTTGTGATAGAGAAATCAGCTAGAACATGGAGAATGGTGGAAATCTGAGAAGAGAAAGTAGATTAATGTTGCTCATTTAATGAGAATTTTAACCAAGGTATAGCTGTAGTATTGTCTGGTAGTAATGAAAGCCCCTATGAAATTTTGGTGATGTATTGGAGGTAGTGAAATTTTATCCTTTCTGCTGCTCAGGTAAAGATGTGGAGTAAGATGAAAAATAAGTTTAGTTAGGGTTGGGCTTTTGTCAGGAAAATAAAATGAAGAAAAATGGGGATATGTTAAGAGTGTTTGCAAAAGAAATGGTTATAGTGCTTAACCAAGAATAGGTTAAGGAAGAAATTTTCAAAATGTCATGAGTGGGAAATAACAGCTACTGAAAAGAGTGATAGAGTCAATTAACTTGGAGTCTCCACAAGCTTGAGCAATTGTTGAAGTAAGAAATTAGACTAGGTGCACTGAAAGAAAAAATGGAACATAATGGTCAAAAAATATGAAAGAGAAATGCTATAGAATAGAAAAATACACAACAAGATCTGGGATATCATCATGTGAAGGATGGCTGGATAGTGAAGAGAGAAATACCATTGACCCCAAGAAGACTGAGAAACTGAGAGGTTTGGTATTGATGAAAGCACAGCTGATTTGGCTGAATGTTTCTTGCACTTTGGATCTTTTCAGTCTAATTTACACAATTGTTGCAGTAAGAACTAATTGGCAAGTAGCTAGCTCTCTTGTTTAAATAAAAATTAAGAGGTAACTTCTCCTTAACTATTCTGAGTCTAGTCACTAATCGCATAATATTCATTTCTGTGTCAGAAATACTTGGGACTAAGTTGAACTGTGAAAACCCTGAACTGTTCCATTCAACCTGGGGAAATCTGAAGGACCACCAGAAGTGGTCCAAGCTACCCCAAAGCAGCTTCCAAGCTTTCCACCAACAGAAATTAGAATATGAGTTAACGCATGTTAACTCATTTTAGTTAATCTTACTCTATGCAGTGGTCCTGGGATAAATCTTGGCCAAGTGACACTCAAGATTTTCTGTTTAAGTCATAGCAAAAGAACTCCAAAGTGACTAATAGCACAGTCAATAGAGTGCCCCAATTGTTGTTTAGTCACTAAGTTGTGTCTGATTCTTTTGAGACCTCGCGGACTGCAGCCCGCCAGGTTCCTCTGTCCTTGGAATTTCTCATGCAAGAATACTGGATGGAGTTGCCATTTCCTTCTCTAGGGGATTCAGGGATTGAACCCCAGTCTCCTGCCTTGCGAGCGGATTCTTTACCATCTGAGCTACCAGGGAATCCTTGATTGCCCCTTGGACTTTGCAGTCCCTATGGCAACTAGAGATTATATGTATAATAATTGGCAATGTGCCTGTGGTATAGTAGGTGAGACATTAAGAATAATTATTTTTTTAAATAATAATTTTTATTGAATTATGGTAACAATTCCTATACTCCTAGTTCCCAGTCTTAATCTAGATAATTTATTTTGGCTGCTGCGGCTGCTAAGTCACTCTAGGGTAGGCCCAAGACCCAGAAAAACTGTCTGAGAGACAGAAAAGTGACAAAAATTGTTCCCGAAAGAATTATCTTAGAGATTTAACTAGAACTAAAGAAAAAAGGAGTTCTCCTCTTAAGTTTTTAAATCTGACTGAATGTGTCTATCAGTGTACATTTGGTTATGACAATCATAAAATCCTGACACAATTAGCTTACAAAATAAAGGGAAAAAATCTTACATGATGTGTGCAATCCATAGGTAAAGAATTCTCCAGGGGCATATAAGCAGTATTTATTTGCATTCCTCTTGGATTTTCCTCTCTGTATCTTTTGTTTTTCCTCAGTTTATTTATCTTCTGGGCAATCAAATGACCACATAAGCCACATTGTCTTACATCATAGAGAGACAAAACCTTCTCTTTGGTGGGTCTCCTTTAAAGACTGAAGTAAATTCCTAGAAGACTCCAGTAACCTGCTAAAGCTCCAGAATTGCAACACAAGCTCATTCTTAAAACAATCTCTGGCTAAGGAAATGGGGCCACCAGGGTTGGCTTAAATTAATCAGAAACTTCCTCTTCCTTGTCAAAGAGTGGATGTCTAAAAAAAACAGCTGGGTTAGCAAGGACAAACTGTGTGCATGGCTAGGAATAAGCTGTGAGATTGTCTGTTTAACAGCTGAGAATAAAGCCAGTATAGAACAAAGGCAAACTTATGGAGGGATGTTCACATGCAATATTACTTAGGAATTTATGGGTGAGATGAGCCAACAAATTCCTTTCATACTTATACCCCATATAAGCCAGGTTCTATCATCTAAAACCAAAAGTTCACTGGCTAAAATGCTTACTCAAAGCATTCCTCTGAATCTAACAGGTCTTTATTTTTACCCACATGAACTATAAAAATCTTTCAGAATTTCCGATCTCTGTTCTACCAGCTATTCTTATACATTCTCTTTTTTCTCACTTCTTGCCTCCGCTGTCCTCTTTTCTTGCTACTTTGCTGCCTTCACGTCTACCTCTTAAAATCTTAACTTTCCTTCATAACTGCATTTCAAATGTCATCTTTTCCTAAAGTATTTCAGAAATGTGTCAATTTAGCAAGGTTTCTGCTTTACTCAAACTCCAGGGCGACACTCTGACTAGCATTAAATATATATATACATATATGTGTGTGTGTGTGTGTGTGCGCGTGTCATCTACTAAGATTTAATATAAAAACAGTATTGACAATGAATACTTTTAATTACTCTCATAACACAGAAGAAAGTAAAGAAAAGTTAAGTGACTTATACAGTATCTAGATGACAACTCGGGTTGATATGGAGATCCATATTCATTCCCTCACTGTCTCTCGGGTGTGCCTCACCTCACTGACTCACCATCATGTGGTCTCTTAAATAGTGTCTCACTCAACTTTTAGTTTCCTATAGCACATGTATGATGCTTTGCATACAGCAAGTATCGAATAATTTTTTGGTTAATTGAACTGCTTGGTTTTATATCTTGGTTTTATATCTTGTTTCTTGACTTATCAAAAATTGTTGGTTGGCCAATAGCAGATACTTCTTTATATGAATACACACAGGCCAGTAGGATCTATCTTTTCAGAAGTGCATTCTGTATGCTGCGCTGTGCTAAGTCACTCAGTCGTGTCCAGCTCTTTGCGACCTTATGGAATGTAGCCCACCAGGCTCCTTCTGCCCATGGAATTCTCCAGGCAAGAGTACTCCAGGCAAGGGTTGTTGTGCCCTCCTCCAGGGGTTCTTTCCAACCCAGGGATCAAATCCGCGTCTCCTGCATTAGTAGGTGGATTCTTTACCACTGTGCCATTTGGGAAATCCACATTCTGTTTATAACAAACAAATTCCCAATCATCATTGTCACCAGTTTGCACTGAATAAGCAATCTATGCAACCACTACAAAACAAGTAAGATAATTTGATAAAGAGAATGTTTCAGCATACAATTTCAATGAAATAAGTACCACATACAAGGAAGAGAAGATTGAAAGAAATTAGTGTCATTTCCTCAAACCCAAAAGTTGAATAATGATTAAGAAAATAGTAACCTTATGCTGTGGGATTAGATGGAGAAAATTAGTATAAATAACATATTTATGTAGAGAATTAGTCAAATTTGTTGTCAATATACTTCTTTAAATCTGAAAAGAGAAGAGGTAAAAAGAATTGTCACATCATTCAAACAACAAACAAAAAACTCACAAAAACATAAACTTTCAATTAAAAAGCTAGATTTTTAACCTCATTTGATCTTTGTCTGATAATACTGGTGTTAGTGACTTGTTATAAAGTGGAAGTCCTTTGTACCAGAGAAAAGGAGGAAAGATATAATTCTCCTTTTTGTAGTCTATTTGGGAATTAATAAATAGAAGAGGGATGCTTTCTCCAAACTTTTCTTGAAGTTTTAGGTTTAAAATGTCCATGATTAACATTAACACAACTCAGCCCACTGATTTACTGATGAACAGTATCTACACTACACAATACAGTCAGAATTCACTTTCTTTAAATGAAATGTTTAAAGTAACAAATCAAAATCTTTCATAATTTTTCTCGTTTTCTAAAAGCTCATTTATGGTTATAAATGAACCAACAACCCCTTCAAAATGTGTAGAACGAGCTTGTACACCCTTTACAGATTCTAGAGATTAATAAATGAACAATGAGAAGGCAAAAGCAATCAAGGAGATATTATCTTATCTCTTCCCTGCTTATTATTCCAGGAATTTGTGATTTCAACACAGAAGTCTGTCTAAATGCCTTAAAGTAGTGTGAGGCCTCTTCTACCTTTCTTCACTTCATCTTTAACCTTTGATTTTTGGCTCAAAAGTAAAGTTATATTGTGTTATAATTTTTTCCTTTCTCTATAAGGTATAGACCCTCTGAATCTGGTAGCTGTTAGTAATGGTAAAATAGTTAAAATATAGCCATGAACTCATGAGATTATTATGATATGTTGTGCTTCAAATGGGAAATCTGAAGATTTCACAGAAAATGCTATAGCAGATAAGATAGGTAATTAGATGGATGTTTATAGAGATTAGGTAGATAAGTAAGTGGATAGATAGATAGGATAGTATAAGCCCTATAAAACTATGCATTTTTTCCTGTACCAATAAATATTTTTTTTAATGTTTATCTATTCTGTACCAGCTTCAAAAGGGCAGAAGAAAACACCATTTACTAATCAAATGAAATTTCTTTTTTTGTCATCAGGTGCTATTATTGATTTTAATCTCACTGACCTCCTCAGGTCTGGAAACACTTACTGTTCTTTGCATTAGCAGAGGAGAATCTGTTCCTTCCTCTTTAAAACTTGGATCCATACCGATTATATCCTCAATAATGTCCTCCATCTAGCAAAATATAATGCATTTAGAATATTGTGCATAATGATAAAAGTTGCTCTTCAGCCTGAATTCAGAGAGAAAGATTTTAGCAAGCTTTAAAAGTAAATTTTAGAATATTTAAATTAAGATTATATGTGCATCAAAACGCAGAATATTTTAGAATTTGAAGTAATCCTAACACTGTGATCTGTGTTGCTCTTCCTTCATTCGCTTCCGCCTACCGGCTGGTGATAACTAAATAAGTCACCCTAGGCTACTCCAGTATCTGCATAAACAGAGTAGTTATCATGAATACCTTGAGCCAGAGCTTATATACTTCATTTACAGAGAGATGACTGCCTACAAATTTTATTTTTCTTTTAAAATATTTTGATAGCATCTTATAGGTGGATATTCAAACTTCATCCAATTAGTCCACATGAATAGAAACTACATGGAAATGTATTATCCAGCTTTCTCTAATGATCACTAATAATAATAACTATGATACTATCAACAACAATAACTGTAGACACCATAAACAGTAACTAACACATATGATGCAGCAGGAGCTGCTCTAAATGCTTTGCACACATCAGCTCATTTATCTTCACAATGACAATATGAAGTATATACTACCATTGTCTTCACTGTATACATGAGGAAAGAAATTCAGTAACCTGTTTCAGATTATATAGCTAAAGAGTGGCAAAGGCAGAATTGAAATCTAGAAATCTGATTCTACTGTCTTAACTTAAATCAGTTTTTCACTTCCTTTCTCAATTCCTTTCTAAAACAACCTTCCTTTTCTTCTGCACTTCAGCTGGAGGGAATATTAAACTTAAATTTTTAAAAATACCATCACTTTCTCTCTCACTGCCTCTACCCCCCTACAGCTCTAGCTCTCCTCTTGGCCATTATATTTATTATCTTTAGTGAAAGTTTAAAATATAATGTAGGAGAACCGGAAGCAGCCCGCAGATCTCTTCCCTTCTGTGGCCATCGCAGAAGCGCTAGCGGTCAAAATGAAGTTCAATCCCTTTGTGACTTCTGACCGAAGCAAGAATCGAAAAAGGCATTTCAATGCGCCTTCCCACATTCGCAGGAAAATTATGTCTTCTCCTCTTTCTAAAGAGCTAAGACAGAAGTACAACGTTCGATCCATGCCCATCCGAAAGGATGATGAAGTTCAGGTTGTACGAGGGCACTACAAAGGGCAGCAAATTGGCAAAGTAGTCCAGGTTTACAGGAAGAAACATGTCATCTACATTGAACGAGTGCAGCGGGAGAAGGCTAACGGCACAACTGTCCATGTGGGCATTCACCCCAGCAAGGTGGTTATCACCAGACTAAAACTGGACAAAGACCGCAAAAAGATCCTCGAACGTAAAGCCAAATCTCGCCAAGTAGGAAAGGAAAAGGGCAAATATAAGGAGGAAACAATTGAGAAGATGCAAGAATAAAGTCATCTTGTCTACAGCTTTCATTAAAAACTGTTAAAATGAAAAAAATATATATATATATAATGTAGGTGCAGAGATAATAAGAATGTGGGATTTATGTAAGTGTAATACTATAAATTTCCCATGACATGTGCAGAAACAACTCGGAATAAACTCTGGGAGATATAAAAAATATTTTATTTTTTGTTAATGTTATCCTCTAAGAAAGATTTCTAGGACCTTAGAGAACTAAATGTTCACAAACATCTACTAAGATACTCCCAAAGGTGATATGCCAAAAAATTGGAATATTATTTATATATTTATTTAATAAATATTTATTAAACAACATTTACTTCAAGACCTTGGTTTAGTACATGCTATAAAAGCAAAGAGCACAAAGTATCTGTCTTCATAGAACTCAAACTACTGAAGAAACAGACAAGAAACAGTTTAATAACAAACAGTGGTATGAAGATATTAAAGCAGGATAGAAATAGAGTTGATAAATACTATATGAATGAGGCAAGGATTTACTGATATTTGAACAAATACAAGAATAACATGAGGAAATGGTACTTTGAAAGAAAGCATAAAAGAAGACCTAAAGGTAGAAACATGTCTTTGAGGAAGAGTGAAGGGCCAAAGGGAACAGGAAAGAGTAAGCAAGAGGAAGAAAGAGTTGAGATAAAGATGAAACGTAGGTAAGAAATTTACATCGTAGAATCCTATGGACCAGCAGAGTCCAGCATAAATTTCTGCAGCAGTGGGAATGTCCTATATCTGCACTGTCCAATATAGTAGCAAATACATATGGCTATGAGCACTCAAAATGTGGCCAATGTTACTAAGGAATTGAAGTTTAAATTTTATTCAATTTTTAAAGATTACATTGAATTTGAATTAACTTTAAAAACAAACAAACAAACAAAAACACATGTCCATTGGGTACCATACCAGAGTTCAGCTCTAGGCCCTGTTTTGAACTTTAGATGTTGTGCCACGTGCACTGAGTGATCTTTAAAGTATCTAGGAAAATAAATATGCATACTTTGTTTCCTTTGGTTAGTCTACTCTCTGAAAGTTTTCAAGTATATTATTGATTGTTACCAACCTCAAATTTCAGTTTTATATTTTTCTTATTAATATTCCACCATTAAATGGACAACAAATTTGTATTGAATAGATGTGAAAAAGACCTGAGGAAAGAAGGGTGCAAAACACAATTCATGGTATGGTTTAACTTTGGAGTACTTATAGTTTCACTAAAAATTACTCAAATAAATTATCGCTTTCTTTCTGGAAGATTACAATATAAATGATCCAGTCTCTTACATTAGTGGGGCTTCCCAGGTGGCTCTCATGGTTAAAAAAAAAAAAGAACCCTGCTATCAATGCAGGAGACATAAGAGATGTGGGTTCAGTCCCTGTGTCAGGAAGATCCCCTGGAGGAGGGCATGGTAACCTTGCCTCCATGACAATTCCTGCCTGGAGAATCCCATGGACAGAGGAGCCTGGTGGGCTACAGTCCATAGGGCCACAAAGAGTTGGACACAACTGAAGTGACCTAGCACACATGCATGCTTACATCTATAATTTTTCCCTCTTGTCTATAAACATGATCACTTATTCTATTCTAGATAGAAAACCTTCTTTTGTACATGTCAAAANGAGAATCCCATGGACAGAGGAGCCTGGTGGGCTACAGTCCATAGGGCCACAAAGAGTTGGACACAACTGAAGTGACCTAGCACACATGCATGCTTACATCTATAATTTTTCCCTCTTGTCTATAAACATGATCATTTATTCTATTCTAGATAGAAAACCTTCTTTTGTACATGTCAAAATTCATCTTTCTTGAAGACTCTGCTTTTGCCTTTAAAAACAGCTCTATTCCTCATTTCCGTCATCCACCAACATGACTATTATTTCACCTAATGATGCTGGCTTATTGGACATGCTGGCTCTTCTATTATCCTAAACTGACTTTAAAGTCTAATCCAAAGCATTGTTTCACAGCTTCCAGGAATCTTCATAACTAATCACCTTGGAATCCAATTGTTACTTTAAGAAAGGCAAAAAACACAACATTTTTTTTTTCAGATGAAACAGAGTTAACAGATTAGATATAAGAAATCAGCAAAATAAGCATCATAAAGTTATTACTTTATGAAGGTGATAAAATACAAAGGAACCACAAAATATTTTGGCTAAAGTAAAAATGGTGATAATAGGCATGGAAAAATGAGACTCAAGGACAAAGGAAGAGATTTATAAGATTTGAAAGATTAAAAGTAAAGGTCTACAAAAGACCAAGAATTAAGCTTTTCCACAATTCTGGGAGCAAGAAGACAGCAGGATAACATTTGAAGTGTTAAAGATAAAGACTTTTGAACCTAGACATTTATAACCAATAAAATATTCTTTAAATATGTGCATAAGATAAAATTTTTCTTAGACATGAAAACCCATAACTTTTACAGCAAAAATCCTTTGGAAAACACTCTTTTAGAAAACACACTAATCATATAATAAACTATGAAATCACTACAAAATATAAGAATGAGTGCTCATCGTGTCCAGCTCTTTGTTACCCCATGGACTGTAGCCCACCTGGCTCCTGTCCATGGGATTATCCAGACAAGAATACTGGAGTGGGCGCCCATTTCCTCCTCCAGGGATCTTCCCAAGCCAGGATTCAAACCCACATCTCTTGTGTCTCTTGCACTGGCACACAGATCCCTTATGAGCGAGCCAGCCGGGAAGCCCAAGTAACAGTAAAATGGTTTTGCTCTAAATAAGAAAAATGCGTGTATGTGTATATATATTAATATTTGAATACATAAATTTATTCTAAAAATATCAATTCAGAAAGATAGGTGAGAAGAAGGAGATAAGATCAAACTCAGGGAGCTGTTTACCTATAGATATAGCACAGCTATTGCTAAACAGTGATACAGATAAAGAAAAAATATAACTATGCGTCTTAGGTGTAACAAAAAAAGAAAACCTTAGCCAATGGCGGATAGGAGAAAAGATTGCAAATAAGGAAACCGGAAGCATAGTAAATAAAAATGTGAAAAAAGATAACAATTAAACACTGATGGTAAAGTAACTATAAGAATGTAAATGACAGCATGAAAAGGCAAAAAGATATGACACCAGAATATGAGTCCCCCAGGTAGGAATGTGTCCAATAAAGTACTGAGGAAGAGCAAAGGACAATAACACCTCTATTAAGCAGAAACAATGCCCAGTTGTGGATGTGTCTGTTGAGGAAAGTAAAGTCTGATGCTGTAAAGAACAATATTGCATAAGTACTTGGCATGCTAGGCCCATGAATCAAGGTAAATTGGATAAAGTCAAGGAGGAGATGGCAAAAGTGAACATCAACATCCAGGAATTGGTGAACTAAAATGGATGGGAATGGGAAATTTGATTCAGATGACCATTACATCTACTATCATGGGCAAGAATCCCTTAGAAGAAATGGGGTAGTCCTCATAGACAGCAAAAAAGCTCAAAATGTAGTACTTTGGGCAACCTCAAAAACAGCAGAGTGATCTTGGTTTCTTTCCAAGGCAAACCATTCAGTATCACAGTAATCCAAGTCTATGCCTCAATCATTGATGCCAAAGAAGCTGAAGGTGACCAGTTCTATGAAGCCCTACAACACCTTCTAGAACTAAGACCAAAAAAGATGTCATTTTCATCATAGGGGATTGGAATGCAACAGTAGGAAGTTGAGAGATACCAGGAATAACAGGCAAATTTGGACTTGAGGACAAAATGCAACAGGGCAAAAGCTAACAGAGTTCTGTCATGAGAACATGCTTGTCACAGCAAATACCCTTTTCCAACATCACAGACAGTCAATACCAAAATTAGACTGATTATGAAATTTGTAGCCAAACATGCAGAAGCTCTATAAGAAAGTCAGCTAAAGCAAAACATAGAGCTGACTGTGGTTCAGATAATGAACTTCTTCATGCAAAATTCAGGCTTAAATTGAAGAAAGTAGGGAAAACCACTAGGCCATTCAGGTATGACCTAAATCATTTCCTTTATGATTATACAACGGAGAAGGAAATGGCAACCCACTCCAGTATTCTTGCCTGGAGAATCCCATGGACAGAGAAGCTTGGTGGGCTACAGTCCATGGGTCGCAAATAGTCAGACACGACTGAGCAACTTCACTATACAATGGAAGTGACAGATTCAGGGGATTCGATCTGGTAGAAAGAGTGCCTGAAGAACTATGGATGGAAGTTTGTAACACTGTACAAAAGCAGTGACCAAAAGTAACCAAAAGAAAAAGAAATGCAAGAAGGAAAAATGGTTGTCTTAGGAGGATTACAAATAACTGAGGAAAGAAAAGCACAAAGCAAGGGAGAAAGGGAAAGATATGCTCAAGTGAATTAATTCCAGAAAATAGCAAGGAGAGATAAGAAGGCTTTCTTAATGAACAATGCAAAGAAATAGATGAAAACAATAGAAGGGGAAAGACTAGAAATTCTTTAAGAAACTTGGAGACATCAAGGAAACATTTCATTCAAAGATATTTCAAGGATAAACATTTCATTCAATAAAGAACAGAAATGGTAAGGACCTAACAGAAGCTGAAGATATTAAGAAGAGGTGGCAAGAATACACAGAAGAACTATACAAAAAAAGACCTTAATAACCCAGATAACCATGATGCTGTGGTCATTCACCTAGAGCCAGACATCCTGGAGTGTAAGTAAAGTGGGCCTTCAGTTCAGTTCAGTTCAGTCGCTCAGTCATGTCCGACTCTTTGCGACCCCATGAATCGCAGCACGCCAGGCCTCCCTGTCCATCACCATCTCCCGGAGTTCACTCAGACTCACGTCCATCGAGTCCGTGATGCCATCCAGCCATCTCATCCTCGGTCGTCCCCTTCTCCTCCTGCCCCCAATCCCTCCCAGCATCAGAGTCTTTTCCAATGAGTCAACTCTTCGCATGAGGTGGCCAAAGTACTGGAGTTTCAGCTTTAGCATCATTCCTTCCAAAGAAATCCCAGGGTTGATCTCCTTCAGAATGGACTGGTTGGATCTCCTTGCAGTCCAAGGGACTCTCAAGAGTCTTCTCCAACACCACAGTTCAAAAGCATCGATTCTTCGGCGCTCAGCTTTCTTCACAGTCCAACTTTCACATCCATACATGACCACAGGAAAAACCATAGCCTTGACTAGGCGGACCTTAGTCGGCAAAGTAATGTCTCTGCTTTTGAATATACTATCCAGGTTGGTCATAACTTTTCTTCCAAGGAGTAAGCGTCTTTTAATTTCATGGCTGCAGTCACCATCTGCAGTGATTTTGGAGCCCAAAAAAATAAAGTCTGACACTGTTTCCACTGTTTCCCCATCTATTTCCCATGAAGTGATGGGACCGGATGCCATGATCTTCGTTTTCTGAATGTTGAGCTTTAAGCCAACTTTTTCGCTCTCCTCCTTCACTTTCATCAAGAGGCTTTTTAGCTCCTCCTCACTTTCTGCCATAAGGGTGGTGTCATCAGCATATCTGAGGTTATTGATATTTCTCCCGGCAATCTTGATTCCAGCTTGTGTTTCTTCCAGTCCAGCGTTTCTCATGATGTACTCTGCATATAAGTTAAATAAGCAGGGAGACAATATACAGCCTTGACGTACTCCTTTTCCTATTTGGAACCAGTCTGTTGTTCCATGTCCAGTTCTAACTGTTGCTTCCTGACCTGCATACAGATTTCTCAAGAGGCAGGTTAGGTGGTCTGGTATTCCCATCTCTTTCAGAATTTTCCACAGTTTATTGTGATCCACACAGTCAAAGGCTTTGGCATAGTCAATAAAGCAGAAATAGATGTTTTTCTGGAACTCTCTTGCTTTTTCCATGATCCAGCGGATGTTGGCAATTTGATCTCTGGTTCCTCTGCCTGTTCTAAAACCAGCTTGAACATCAGGGAGTTCACGGTTCACATATTGCTGAAGCCTGGCTTGGAGAATTTTGAGCATTACTTTACTAGCGTGTGAGATGAGTGCAATTGTGCGGTAGTTTGAGCATTCTTTGGCATTGCCTTTCTTTGGAATTGGAATGAAAACTGACCTTTTCCAGTCCTGTGGCCACTGCTGAGTTTTCCAAATTTGCTGGCATATTGAGTGCAGCACTTTCACAGCATCATCTTCCAGGATTTGAAACAGCTCAACGGGAATTCCATCACCTCCACTAGCTTTGTTCTTAGTGATGCTTTCTAAGGCCCACTTGACTTCACATTCCAAGATGTCTGGCTCTAGATTAGTGATCACATCCTCATGATTATCTGGGTCGTGAAGATCTTTTCTGTACAGTTCTTCTGTGTATTCTTGCCACCTCTTCTTAATATCTTCTGCTTCTGTTAGGTCCATACCATTTCTATCCTTTATCGAGCCCATCTTTGCATGAAATGTTCCCTTGGTATCTCCAATTCTCTTGAAGAGATCTCTAGTCTTTCCCATTCTGTTGTTTTCCTCTATCTCTTTGCATTGATTGCTGAAGAAGGCTTTCTTATCTCTTCTTGCTATTCTTTGGAACTCTGCATTCAGATGCTTATATCTTTTCTTTTCTCCTTTGCTTTTCGCCTCTCTTCTTTTCAGTGCTATTTGTAAGGCTTCTCCAGACAGCCATTTTGCTTTTTTGCATTTCTTTTCCATGGGGATGGTCTTGATCCCTGTCTCCTGTACAATGTCACGAACCTCATTCCATAGTTCGTCAGGAACTCTGTCTATCAGATCTAGGCCCTTAAATCTATTTCTCACTTCCACTGTATAATCATAAGGGATTTGATTTAGGTCATACGTGAATGGTCTAGCGGTTTTCCCTACTTTCTTCAATTTAAGTCTGAATTTGGAATAAGGAGTTCATGATCTGAGCCACAGTCAGCTCCTGGTCTTGTTTTTGTTGACTGTATAGTGCTTAGGAAGCATTATTATGAACAAAGCTAAAAGATGATGCTGACACTCAATGTGTCAACAAATTTGGAAAACTCAGCAATGGTCATAAGACTAGAAAATGTCAGTTTTCATTCCAATTCCAAAGAAGGCCAATGTCAAAAACATGCTCAAACTACCAGACAATTGAACTCACTTCACATGCTAGCAAAGTTGTGCTCAAAATTCTTCAAGTTAGGCTTCAACAGTGCATGAACCAAGAACTTCCAGGTGTACAAGTTGGGTTTTAAAGAGGCAGAGGAGCCAGAGATCAAATGGCCATCATTCATTGGATCATGGAGAAAGCAAGGGAGTTTCTGAGAAACATCTACTTTTCCTTTATTGACTACACTAAAGCTTTTGACTGTGTGGATCATAACAAATTGTGGGAAATTCTTAAGGAGATGGAAGTACCAGACCACCTTACCTGTCTCCTAAGAAAGTGAGACATCTATAAACAGGTCAAGAAGCAGCAGTTAGAACCAGACATGGAAGAACTGATGGGTTCAAAATTGAAAAAGGAGTACAACAAGGCTGTATATTGTCACCCTGCTTATTTAACTTATATGCAAAATGCCAGGCTAGATGAATCATAAGCTGGAATCAAGATTTCTGGGAGAATTATCAACAATCTCAGATATGCAGATGATATCACTTAATGGCAAGAAATGAAGAGGAACTAAAGAGTCTCTCGATGAGGGTGAAAGAAGAGAGTGAAAAAGCTGCCTTACAACTCAACATTCAAAAAAGCTAAGATCATTGCATCAGGACTCATCACTTCATGGCAAATTGATGGGGGAAAAGTGGAAACAGTGACAGATTCTATTTGGGGGGGGGGTCCAAAACCACTGTTGATAGTGATTGCAGCTATAAAATTAAAAGACACTTGTTCCTTGGAAGGAAAACTATGACAAACCTAGACAGCATATTAAAGAGCAAAGACATCACATTGCTGACAAAGTGATCGTCAAAGCTATGGTTTTTCTGGTAGTCAGGTACAAATGTAAGAGATGGACGATAAAGAAGGCGAAACACTGAAGAATTGATGCTTTCAAATTTTAAGTGCTGGAGAAGACTCAAGAGTCCCCTGGACTGCAAAGAGATCAAAACAGTCAAAATTAAAGATAATCAACCCTGAACATTCACTGAAAGGACTGATGCTGAAACTGAAGATCCAATACTTTGGCCGTCTGATGCAAAGAGCCAGTCATTGGAAAAGACCCTGATGATGAGAAAGACTGAAGGCAAAGGAAAAGGGAGCAGCAGAGGATGAGATGGTGAGATAGCATCACTGATCAATGGACATGGATTTGAGTGAACTCTGGGAGACAGTGGAGGGCAGAGGAGCCTGGCATGCTGCAGTTCATGGGGTCACAAAGAGCTGGAGACCACTTAAGGACTGAACAACAGAAACAACAAAAAGTTAACATACTGCTGGAGAAATTATTATTCAAACTGGATTCTTTCAAAGGTATTTTCATGTTTTGTCTATAAGGGATGAATTTAAAATAAAACAATGGGGAAAGCTGAAATTAAAGTGCAAAGGTGTACTACAAAGATGACCAAAGGGAAGCAACAGTAGGAATGTTAATATTAGACTATATAAAATTCAAGATAAAACATTGAAGGAAAAATAATACCAAGTGACCATGAATACATATGTACCTAAAAGAAAAAATCTATAGCAACATCTGTCAGAAATCTATGAAAAAAAAATCAATAATTGTAGTTGAGTTTAGTTCACCTCTCTTCAAATCACAAACCTGAATTAAACTTTCTCTTCACCTATTCTATAGGCCATATCTGGTTCCTGTCGTCCTCTATATCACATCACTTCTGAAATCTTAAATTCCATTATCTTACTCATCAAATGCAGTATGCCATTTAGTCCAATCTAGTCTCTCTATGACTGATCAGCTGAAAATTTATTTTATGACTCTCTATGCCTTTACCCTATTATCTTTCTGCCCAATCATCATGAATATCCCAGGAGTTCGGTCTTTCCACTTCTGTTATCTCTGAATTCAAAGTAGAATGGCTCTTTCCTACCATCTTACTGAAATGTCTTTTGTTGCTATTTTCTTTGACTACTTGACTGATCAATTCAGTAGACATTTATCAGTCCTATTTTTTTCACCACATTTGAGTGTGGGGGTCATTTCCTCCTTCTTTAAATCAACTCCTTCCATGGCACCGCACTAGCTATCCTTTTAGTTTATCTTTACAGCCCTTTTCCTCTCACCACTCCTTAAATGTTGGTGACCCCCTCATTCCCAACCTTGGTTTACTACTCTTATTGTATTCATGTTCTCCACGAGCTTTCTTTCTCATTCAAATTTTCAAGTACTACTTATAGGCTGAAGACTCTTAAATCGCTTTCCCCCTCTAGACTATTCCTCCTCAAAGCAAACTTGTATATCTAGCTCTTACTATCATTTCTGCTTGATGGTCTCACAGATACACAGTTCTAACATGTTCTAATATAAGGCCTCCTGAGAAACCTATATGCAGGTCAAAAAGCAACAGTTAGAACTGTACGTGGAACAACAAACAGACTTGGTTCCAAATCAGGAAAGGAGTACATCAAGGCTGTGTATTGTTACCTTGCTTATTTAACTTATATGCAGAGTACATCATGAGAAACGCTGGACTGGATGAGGCACAAGCTGGAATCAAGATTGCCAGGAGAAATATCAATAACCTCAGATATGGTGATATACCACACTTATAGCAGAAATCAAAGAAGAACTAAAGAGCCTCTTGATGAAAGAGAAAGAGGAGAGTGAAAAAGTTAGCTTAAAACTCCACATTCAGAAAACTAAGATCATGGCATCTGGTCCCATCACTTCATGGAAAATAGATGGGGAAACAGTGGAAACAGTGGCAGACTTTACTTTGCCAGACACAAATTGGCAGACTCAAAAACCATTGCAGCAATCAAATTAAAAGACACTCCTTGGAAGAAAAGTTATGACCAACCTAGAAAGCATATTAAAAAGCAGAGACATCACTTTGCCAACAAAGGTCCATCTAGTCAAAGCTATGGCTTTTCCAATAATCATGTATGGATGTGAGAGTTGGACTATCAAGAAAGCTGAGCACCAAAGAATTGATGCTTTTGAAATGTGTTGTTGTAGAAGACTCTTGAGAGTCCGCTGGACTGCAAGGAGATCCAACCAGTCCACCCTAAAGGAAATCAGTTCTGACTGTTCATTGAAAGGACTGATGCTGAAGCTGCAACTCTAATATTTTGGCCACCTGATGCAAAGAACTGACTCATTTGAAAAGACCTTGATGCTGGAAAGATTGAGGGCAGAAGGAGAAGGGGACGACAGAGGATGAGATAGTTGGATGGGCAAGAGTTTGAGTAAACCCCCGGAGTTGGTGATGGTCAGGGAAGCTTGGTATGCTGAAGTCTATGGGGTCGCAGAGTCAGACAAGACTGAGCAACTGAACTGAACTGAACTGAAGATAAGGCCTCATTTCTCACTGTGCTATGGAAATAACCTCCCGACTGGTCCCTCTCTCACCCCAGGCTTCTTCTCCTACTAGATGACAGAGTGATATTAAAGTCAAATCTGATTATGTCGCCATAGTCCCCACATTTGAGCATTTCAAGTATTTGGAACTACTTAACATGGAGTACCAGCCTTTCTGTGATGTGTCTATTGCCCAGTTCTCTGGTGTCACCTTCTGTCAATTTTGCCTCTCATTTTCTCCCCACGTCATGCTGTTTCTTTGCTCATGCAATCTTCAGTTCAGTTCAGTTCAGTTCAGTCGCTCAGTTGTGTCTGACTCTTTGCGACCCCATGAATCGCAGCATGCCAGGCCTCCCTGTCCACCATCAACTCCCGGAGTTCACTCAAATTCGTGTCCATCGAGTCAGTGATGCCATCCAGCCATCTCATCCTCAGTCGTCCACTTCTCCTCTTGGCCCCAATCCTTCCCAGCATCAGAGTCTTTTCCAATGAGTCAACTCTTCGCATCAGGTGGCCAAAGTACTGGAGTTTCAGCTTTAGCATCATTCCCTCCAAAGAAATCCCAGGGCTGATCTCCTTCAGAATGAACTGGTTGGATCTCCTTGCAGTCCAAGGGACTCTCAAGAGTCTTCTCCAACACCACAGTTCAAAAGCATCAATTCTTTGGCGCTCAGCCTTCTTCACAGTCCAACTCTCACATCCATACATTAGAAAAATTGCCCTACTAGTCATTTTCGTTTAAGTCTACTTGACAGACCTCCAAACCAGAACTGTACTTCTACATTCCTTACATATACCATTGTCCTTTCTACCTAATAGTATATTTGTTCAGTTTTTTTCTCTTCCCTTCAACTTAGAGCTTTTAGAAAGTATAGAGGATAAGAAAAACAAGACAAGGAATAATAAATGCCAACCCACTCCAATACTCTTGCCTAGAAAATTCCATGGATGGAGGACCCTGGTGGGCTACAGTCCATGGGGTCACAAAGAGTTGGACACGACTGAATGACTTCACTTTCACTTTTCACTTTCAGCATGTGCTATAAAGATGCTATGATAAGAGCAATTTTTATCCATATGACATAGCTGGTACTATGAAAACTCAGAGAATTAGGCACCTAATCCACATAGAATATCCCCAGGGAAAGAAGAAATGTGAAATGAATTCTGAAGAGTCAGTTGGAATTATAAGTGGAGACTGAATGAGTAGTTGGTAAAGAAAGGTTGTAAGGAGGGAGAACCTGGCCACTGTGAAAGTCACGCGTGGACCATATAGTTGAAGAACAGAGCTCCATGCAAATGTGAAATGATAAGTTTGGGTCAGGTGGCAAGGATTAAATGTGAAAGAGTCCTGTGTTCCCATGAGTTCAAATTTGAATTTTATCCTGTAAAGACCCAGGCTATAAAATGCTTATTTGACTTTATATTTGATTGTCTTACCTTTAATCATCAAGTTACTCTTAATTCCAACTCCTAAATCCTGAATCTATGGATGCTGTCACAGATTTATTCTGCGGTAGCTCTGATTTCTGGGGTCTTATTTGAATTAATGATGTGTTCCCTGATGTCACAGGAGGATAAGCATAGAAGAAAGAAATACCAAAAATTGGCAACCACCATCTCCTGAGCATTCACAACGCCTTTGTGTTAGAAACTTTTAAAATGTAAGTGACATCACTAAGTGACATCACTAAGATGGAAACACAGAAAATTCCTGAATTCAATCCACCTCCTGAGAAGAACAATTAATGTCTATTCAGAAACAAAACACCACTAAGAGAATCCTAGAGCGTGGGAGTGAGGCTGAAATATCCCCTGAACCTCAGAGATCAAGACAGACTGCATCAGAAGGTGAGAGAAGCAGCTACACGTTGACCTCACTGACCTTCCCCTAATGATAAGGACAGAATGAAGGGACAAAATAGGTGATTAAATAGTTAATCCCACTAGGGGAATATAGGTAGAAAAAGATGGAAAACTCCTGTAAATTAAGCATTACTAGAGAAAGCAGGTTTGCTTAACCATAAAACCAAGCAGGCTTGCTTAGCAACAAAACCATGCAACAGAAACACGAGTCGTGTCCCCAAACAATAAAACAATGGTGCCATGAGACCCAAATCCTTCCCAATAGGCTCAATTAGTTAATGACCCCCCAAACAGGCTCTGTGAACACAACAGTCATTTATGGGACGGTGACTTTTCAAAATGAAAGACCCTTATTGTACTGAGACTTGAAAACATTTTTCCAAAGTGCTATGACAGTCCCGCCCTAACCATATAGGAAGGGACAAGTAAAGTCCACTGCCCTGTGTGAGGGAAGAACTAATGATGGAAACAAGATGTCTACTCAAGAAAGACAAAGAAGGTCTTCCACGCTCCACTTTTCCTTTGGTTATAAAACTATAGCCCACTAAGTTCTCAGGGTGCAGCATTTCTCACTCACCAACTTGTAAGTCTCAAAAGCATCCTATTCTAGTAAATCTCTTCTCACCTACCACTTTGCTTTTGCTGGACTCTTTGCATTGAGACATAAAATACTGTGGTGCCAGAACTCTTTGGAGTCCTGGAAACAACACCTATTGGTTTCACTAAGACAGTACAATGTTATGCAGAGAGGTCTCTGACCCCTGGTTGCTCCAGTGGGAAAAGAGAACCCAGTGAGGACAATCAGTCACCTTAACATTGTGAAGTTGCTTTGTGGGAGCCTCTACTCTGATTTCTTACCATGGGAATTGAGAGGAGTCTATGGGATCCAGTCGCTGGGAATCTGACTATAATAGAGAAGGTGGTGGGGGGGCTTGTAACACCAAAACACAGATCTTGGCAGATAATCCTTTAATGCCTGAGGAGCAACCCCACCAGCAGCTTCACTTGTCAGCAGAACGAAATCAGGGGTACACTCTGACCAGATAATTGGTTGGAGGGGGTACAGATTTGACTGATTCAGATCCTCAAAGGAGTTTTATCAGTTGTAGAGCCCATTTGCCCATACCCAGGCAAGGTGATGAGTCAGAGGCCCCTGGCAGCCTCATCTGACCAGAAGAGCTAGGGACAACTCCTGGAAACTGTGTGGTACAGTGGTGCTCAAGCCAAGAGGCAGGTGGACAAGCAGAGCAGATCACCCCCAGAGCAAAGCCAATACCAGTCGTGAGATCTTCCCCTGCAGGCACAGGCAAGAAGATTAATTCATAGCCAAGGCTGAGGGTAGCTTCTGGTCTCTCTCTAACCTGAGAACCTCTTTGGAAAATTGAAAATAGCCTGGAGGGGCCCAACCCCCTCCCTCCCAGGCATAGGTTCTGAAACATAGTTTCACTCACTGTGAAGAGTGTCCTCTGACTCCAACTGAATCAGAAAGGCTAACAAAATTACCTGAAAGCTGCACAGCACAGGCACACTCAAGCTGAGCAAAAAGCAAACAGAACTGGAGAGCAAAGCCAGTGGCACTGTTTAGCCAAGGAACTTGGGTGTGAGTCAGATTGAGGTAAGATCATGAAGAGCTTTACTGGTTTTAGAGCAGCCTCTCTTACTGACTGGGCAGGGAATCTAATTAATAGTCTTGCTCATCACTGAATACAGCCTTCAACCTATCCTTCCAGGGAACTTAACAAGAGCACAGGGGAAGATACATGGCCCATTCAATAGCCCCACATACGGTGGCACTTGAACAGAGAATACAACCTGTGACTTCCCCTGTAAAGCAAAATCAGTGGCCACCCAACCAGGGAATTCAGTGCATACTCAGGCCTTATTCAGGTACCCAATGAACTGCATAGGTCCAGGGCCCTGGCCTGTTTCTCTGCCAGGAGAGGGAAGCTAATTCATAGCCCCATCTGCTATATTTGCTACATTAAGTCCCAACTATCTAGTTCAGTTCAGTTTCTCAGTTGTTTCCGACTCTGTGACTCCATGAATCACAGCACGCCAGGCCTCCCTGTTCATCACCAACTCCTGGAGTCCACCCAAACCCATGTCCATTGAGTCGGTGATGCCATCCAACCATCTCATCCTCTGTCATCCCCTTCTCCTCCTGCCCTTAATCTTTCCCAGCATCAGGGTCTTTTCAAATGAGTCAGTTCTTCACATCAGGTCACCAAAGTACTGGAGTTTCAGCTTCAACAACAGTCCTTCCAATGAACACCCAGGACTGATATCCTTTAGGATGGACTGGTTGGATCTCCTTACAGTCCAAGGGACTCTGAAGAGTCTTCTCGAACACCACAGTTCAAAAGCATCAGTTCTTCGGTGCTCAGCTTTCTTTATAGTCCAGTTCTCACGTCCATACATGACCACTGGAAAAAACATAGCCTTGACTAGATGGACCTTTGTTGTAAGCCTGATCAAAGAGTTCAAGCAACTATGGAGCCCATTCAACATCCTCACTTGTGTAAGGAACAAAGCTAGCAGTCCTATCCAGCTGCTCTCAGCTGGTGGCACAACCCCCAATCCATATCCTCAGTTGCCTGGCACAAATAGAATATAATAACAGGAATTACCTGCACAAAGACTTTAATGGCAGACTCACCCGGAAACCAAAACAGAGCAGCCTGGTGAAGAACTGTGACTGACAAAGCAAGCCTGTAAAGTCTGCAAGGGCAGCCCTATTAATCAGATGCACAGAAATCAACACAAGGAACTAAGGATCACAAAAAGTCAGGTAAATATGACACCACCAAAGGAAACTAATAAAACTCAGGTAACTAACTCTAAATAAATGGAGATCTATGAACTGTCTGATAAATCAATAAAGAATTAAGGAAGTTTAGTAAGCTACATGAAAAAAAAATGATGTATTTTTTATTATAGAGCACTGGAATGCAAAAGTAGGAAGTCGAGATACCTGGAGTAACAGGCAAATTTGGCCTTGGAGTACAAAACAGGCAGGTCAAAGGCTAACAGAGTTTTGCCAAGAAAATGCACTGGTCACAGCAAACACCCTCTTCCAACAACACCAGAGAAGGCTCTACACATGGACATCACCAGATCGTCAATACTGAAACAAAATTAAGAAATATAATAATTATTAATAATCTGATTGAAAATATATAAATTGTAACAGAAATAACTGAGGAGAAGTACAAAGAATACAAATTCTATGAAGTTACTTACTATCAATTTAATATAGGGTGTTACAAGCTAGATTTAGAAAAGACAGAGGAACCAGAGATCAAAATGCCAACATCTGTTGGATCATAGAAAAAACAAAAGAATTGCAGAAGAACATCTACTTCTGATTCACTGACTATGCTAAAGCCTTTGACTGTGTGGATCAAACAAACTGGAAAATTCTTAAACAGATGGGAATACCAGACCACCTTACCTGCCTCCTGCGAAACCTGTATGCAGGTCAAGAAGCAACCGTTAAAAACAGACATGGAACAATGGACTGGTTCAAAATCGGGAAAGGAATAGATCAAGGCTGTATATTATTCCCCTGCTTATTTAACTTCTATGCAGAGTACATCACACAAAATGCCCAGCTGGATGAAGCACAAACAGGAATCAAGATTGCAGGGAGAAATATCAATAACTTCAGAAATGCAGATGATACCACCATTATGGCAGAAAGTGAAGAGGAACTAAAGAGCCTCTTGATGAAAGTGAAAGAGGAGAGTGGAGAAGCTGGCTTAAAACTCAACATTCAGAAAACAAAGATCATGGCATCCCGTTCCATCACTTCATGGCAAATAGATGGGGAAACAACAGAAACAGTGACAGACTTTATTTTCTTGGGGTCCAAAATCACCACAGATGGTGATTGCAGTCATGAAATTAAAAGATGCTTGCTCCTTGGAAGAAAAGTTATGACCAACCTAGACAGCATATTAAAGAGCAGAGACATTACTTTGCCAACAAAGGTCCATCTAGTCAAAGCTATGTTTTTCCAGTGGTCATGTATGGATGTGAGAGTTGGACCACAAAGAAGGCTGAGAGCCAAAGGATTCATGCCTTTGAACTGTGGTGCTGGAGAAGACTCTTGAGAGTCCCTTGGACTGCAAGGAGATCAAACCAGTCAATTCTAAAGGAAATCAGTCCTGACTATTCATTGGAAAGACTGGTGCTAAAACTGAAGCTCCAACACTTTGGCCACCTGATGGGAAGAGCTGACTCATTTGAAAAGACCCTGATGCTGGGAAAGATTGAAGGCAGGAGGAGAAGTGGATGAGAGAGGACAAGATGGTTGGATGACTCAATGGAAATGAGTTTGACCAAACTATGGGAGATGGTAAAGGACAGGGAAGCCTGGTGTGCTGCAGTCCATGGAGTTGCAAAGAGTCAGACACATCTGAGAGACTGGACAATGAACAAATTTCATGTAATTCTCATGGAAAATACTGCAGGTGGTGCTAGAGGTAAAGAACCCATCTGCCAATACAGAAGACATAAGAAACAGGCGTACAGTGTCTGAATTGGGACGATCCTTGGAGAAGGGCATGGCAACACACTCCAGCATCTTGCCTGAAGAATCCCATACCTGGTGCACTAGCTGATTGTTGCAAGAGACTGAAGCAACTAAGCACATGGAAGACACAGGGAAAATCTTATACTAATTACAAAAGAACTTGATAAAGATGTCAAAGAATGTTGATTCCAAAGACAAAACAAAACAGAACAAAAAGATAGCAGGATAAGAAACAGAGATGGTTGAAGCTACCAAACAACCAGAAAGCAACTAATAACTTTTTGTTGTAGTAAGCCCTTACAGCTTCCTAGGTGGTTCAGTGGTAAGACATCTGCCTGCCAAGGCAGTAGATGTAAGAGACACAGGTTTGATCCCTGGGTCAGAAAGATCCTTCAGAGCAGAAAATGGCAATTCACTCCAGTATTCTTGCCTGGAAAATTCCATGGAGAGAGGAATCTGGTGCGCTACAGTCCAGGAGGTTGCAAAGAGTCAGACATGACTCCGCACAAGCACACACAAGCACTTATCTATCAGTAATTGTTTTAAATATAAACAGATTAAATTATCCAATTCGAAGACATAGTGTCAATGAGTGGATGAAAAAAAAAAAAGAGTCAACAACCACTGTCTCTAGGAGACTCACTTTCACTGTAAGGACAAACAAAGATTGAGAGTGAAGGGATGGAAAAAGACATTTCAAACAATGGTAACTAAAAGAAAGTAGGAATAGTTTACATTGATTACATCAGACAAAACAGACAAAACTAAAAATAGCAAAAAAAAAAAAAGAGAGAGAGAGAGAAACAAGGAAAGTCATTATATAAAGGTAAAGTGGTCAATACAACAAACTGATATAACAATTTATAAGCCCAACATCAGAGCATATAAATATATAAAGCAACAGCTAACAGAGCTAATGAGAAAAATAAACAGTACAGTAATTATAAACAATAATATTTGAAGACTTTTTACTACTCTCAACAATGGATAAATTATCCACACAGAGAATCAAGGAAACGGTAGATTTGAACAAATTCAAAGGATCATAAAGGGCAACACAGAACAACTATGTTTTTCAAAAAAAATGTGAAACCTAGAAGAAATGGAAAAATCCTTAGAAGGATAAAACTTATTAAGACTGAATCAAGAAGAAGTAGAAAATCTGAATATACCAATTACTAGTGGAGATTGAATTAAATTAGTAATAAAAAATCCCCCAATGAGATGGGTTCACTGGTGAATTTTACCAAACATTTCAAGAAGAATTAACACCAATCCTTCTCAAAGTCTTCCCAAAAAATCAAAGAGGAGGGAACACTCTCTAACTGATTTTATGAGGCCAGCATTATCTTGATACTAAAATCAGAAAATGAGATTACTAAAAAAGGAAGCTACAGGCCAATATCCCTGATGAATATAGATGCAAAAGTTCTCAATAAGATACTAGTAAATTAAACTCAGCACATATTAAAAGCATAATTCACCAGTGATCAATCTATGGAAAGGGAAGAAAATGTTTGCAAACCATACATCTGATAAGGAGTTAATAACCAAGACCTATAGAAAAGCTCCTACAACAACAATAAAAATGCAATTGAAAAAATGAGAGAAGGACCTGAATACATATTTCTCCAAAGAAAATAAACAAAAGAGCAACAGGTACATGAAAAGATGCTTAACGTCATTAATTATTAGGGGCATGCAATTCAAATCACAGTGAGATATCACCTTATACCTGTGAGAATAACAATTACAAAAAGATAAGATAATAATGCTGGCAAGGATGTGGAAAAAAGATTACCCTTTTATGATATTGGTGAGATTGTAAATTGATACAGCTACTATAGAAAACAGTATTCAGGATTCACAAAAAAATTAAAAATAGAACTACCTTATGTTACTGAAATTCCACTCTTGGGAATATACCCAAAGCTAATAAAAACAATACCTTGAAAAGATATCTGCAGCCCTGCTGCTGCTGCTGCTAAGTCACTTCAGTCGTGTCTGACTCTGTGTGACCCCATAGACGGCAGCCCACCAGGCTTCCCTGTCCCTGGGATTCTCCAGGCAAGAACACTGGAGTGGGTTGCCATTTCCTTCTCCAATGCATGAAAGTGAAAAGTGAAACTGAAGTCGCTCAGTCGTATCCGACTCTTAGCGACCCCATGGACTTCAGCCTACCAGGCTCCTCCATCCATGGGATTTTCCAGGCAAGAGTACTGGAGTTGGGTGCCATTGCCTTCTCCAATCTGCAGCCCTATGTTCATAGTATTTACAAAACCAAGATATGAAAGCAACCTGTGTCCATCCATCAGTGAATGGCTAAAGAAACTGTGAAATATATAAATAAGAATGCTATTTAAGCATGAAAAAACAAGGAAATCCTATCATTGACAACAACATGAATAGGCCTTGAGGGCATTATGCCAAGTGAAATAAGTTAGACAAAGACAAACAGTGTGTGATCTCACTTATATATGGATTATAAAACAAAAACAAAAAAAAAAAACTCATAGGAAAAGAGATCAGACTTGTAGCTACCAGAAGTGGCATGGGGGAATGTGGTATGGAATTGGAGAAAGGTGGTCACAAGATACAAACTAAAGTTATAGGATAAATAACTACTAGGGGTATAATGTACTATAATGCAACAACTATATTAAACTATGTTATATGATATACAGAAAAGTTTTCAAGAGGAAAATTTTTTTCTTCTTTTCTCCTCTTTTTCTTTTATTGTGTCTGCATGACAAGATGGATGTTAACTGAATTTATTGTGGTAATCATTTCACAATATATGCAAATTAAATCATCATGCTATATGCCTCAAATGTATACAGTTATTATGTCAATTATTCCTCAATAAAAAACAATTTAAAGTAATCATAAAAGTAAAAGATCACAGAAGTTCCTTACAACCCACCCAGAAAATGTATCAGAAGAACTCTTCAAGCTGTAGAAATGTTAGTAAGAGAGGTTGAGGATTGAGACCCCACAACTAGTAAGCAGTGGTTTTAACGTCATGCTGTCTGACTCTAAAGAATGCACACTTTCTGCTTTGTGACAAGGACTCCTAGAACTAATCAAAGAATATCAGGAAATGGCAAAAAAAAGTAGGCTGTATCTTAGCTACTAAAGATAGCAAAACTGGAATTGATAGCAGTATGTGAAAATGTGTCTATGATAAATCAAATTCAAAAACACACATGTTAAAACTATAACAGATAAAATAAAACTATGATTAACTGGACATTAATGACAGAAGAGCCTTTTAATACACAGTTTAAAGAAAAATGGTTAAATATTTAGAAAATGTTCATCTGCAGCCAGCGTGCATGTTGTCCCTAGACCATTGCACATATTGAAGCTTTCAACCCTTCTCAGCCATGCAACCCCTTTTGACTGACACCACCTAAAGGACCTCTAAGATCAGGTAAATTTCTCTTATAATGTACAACCTTATCATAAAATAAAAGGAAAGCTGTGTTCCTAAGAAATAAAACTGCTTACTAAGAAAAGTAACATATGTTACTCATCCTTTCTCATTTCTTAGAAAACATATTTCACAACACAGAGTACTAACCACTATACGATCACAGCATCATATTTCATAAGATACATACTCTGATCATTTTCTGGATTTTGCCTAGAATTGACAAGCATATGCATATTTTTTGGAATTTGTTTTTTCCTTTGTAAATCAACCTTCCACACAAGGGAAAACTTCGAAAGAAGGTGATTATAAGACAAATTGTATTGGGTGAGTTCTAATATTTATTGTACGGATGAACAGATGATTCTCATCTTACATATGTTTTTATGACCATCATAGAGTGAACAGAGAATCTAGTTCTATGGAAAATTTTTTATATATTTGTTACTGAAAAATTTAAGTAAATATACATGAAGAGATTTATATTCAGTTTTGGATTTTAACTAGTCATGTTTTGTGATTGCTTTATATTTTATTAAACAATCTACTAGATCCTTCCTCTTTTCTCTTTTCTAGATTAACATAAAAATTGCAAAAGAAAATTGTCCTCTATCATTTGGAATTTAAATACTTAGACATTGAGTATTATTCTTTTGCACCTGGAGACTACAGACTCCCTTAAAAGCAGTAACTTGAATTCAGTAAAAATCACCAGGAATGTAGATTGGGAGATTAAATCTAGGAGCAAATAGGACCACGGCTTCATCTAACTAATAAAATGGAAAAAAAGAAAAGAATAGAAAACTCAGTTATGGATGTAGGTTTTTTACATTGAAATATTAAAGGAAGTCTTTTTCCCAGTTCAAGTTTTTTCCCACTTCTACTGATTTTTCAGAATTTTTTTAAGGTCCAATTACAAGCAAGTCACAATAATTACGAACTCCACAAAGCTAAACACTCATTCATTTTATATCTTCAGCACCTCAAATTTTCTCTTACTTAGTAAATGGAAAGCAAGTATTTGTCGAAAATAGAAAGGAATGAATAATCAGTAATTAAAAATTCAGATACAATACTACAAAATATTAAGTGCAAGAAGACTATTAGTCTCATTCTGATAAACATTTCTAGAGTAAATTTTTACTATTATTTAAATTCCACTTGTTTCATCTTAATGGGTACTTCAGAAAATATAACTGTTGGTAAATGTTTTAACTAAAGCTATCAGAAAACCAGTACAATTAAAGCTAAATTTTCTTAACATAAATTACCGATAGAACCTATTTTGACTCACATGATACAAACTGAAATAAAAATTTTAAAATGAATTGTTATGTTTTATGCATAACAATTCTTATGGAAAGAACTAATTATTAAAATTAATAAATTAAGGTATCCTTTTTGTTTAATGAATTTGCATATAGAATGTTCACTATAAAAATATTGACTTCAATTTCTTGAAGCGTTTTTTTTTTTTCTCAAAAAAACTATATATTTTCATAAATCAGTCATTAGACATACATGCCATTCCGTATTGTCATCTTCTTTGCCAAGAGTTAGCAACTTGGTGAGTGGATTTCCAGTGAGACCAGTGTCACTCTCAGGAGATGGGTGTCCATGCTGCACCAGAAGTTCACTGCTTGGCGTGGGAGGATGTGACCTTTGAAAACTTTGGTTGAGAATCTGGTGGTCAAGGGTCATGAAGGGTTTTATTTGCTGTCGCTGAACCTTCTGTAGCTGAGTCCTTTCAGGACTTTCCAAGTGTGCTGGGACCTACCAAATAGAAACCAAACATATGCAATGTGTAGCATCATCTGGTAAAGAAGTTCCACTTTTGACAACTGAATCATGACAGTAAACACTATAATGTTCAGTGTCTTTCTTATTTATGATCTATACATCTGTCATAATTTACATAAGACATTAATGGATTATAGTTTTAAGGAATAATTTAAACTTTACTAAAATATTTTAGTAAATATTCAAGGGATTAGATCTGATAGACAGGGATTAGATTCAAGGGGTTAGATCTGATAGACAGAGTGCCTAATGAACTATGGACGGAGGTTTGTGACACTGTACAGAAGGCAATATTCAGATATAAGCATCTGAATGCAGAGTTCCAAAGAATAGCAAGAAGAGATAAGAAAGCCTTCTTCAGCAATCAATGCAAAGAAATAGAGGAAAAGAACAGAATGGGAAAGACTAGAGATCTCTTCAAGAAAATTAGAGATACCAAGGGAACATTTCATGCAAAGATGGACTCGATGAAGGACAGAAATGGTATGGACCTAAGAGAAGCAGAAGATATTAAGAAGAGGTGGCAAGAATACACAGAAGACCTGTACAAAAAAGATCTTTATGACCAAGATAATCATGAGGATGTGATCACTAATCTAGAGCCAGACATCTTGGAATGTGAAGTCAAGTGGGCCTTAGAAAGCATCACTATGAACAAAGCTAGTGGATATGATGGAATTCCAGTTGAGCTGTTTCAAATCCTGAAAGATGATCCTGTGAAAGTGCTGCAATCAAAATCCCAGAAAATTTGGAAAACTCAGCAGTGGCCACAGAACTGGAAAAGGTCAGTTTTCATTTCAATTCCAACGAAAGAAAACGCAAAAGAATGCTTAGACTACTGCACAATTGCACTCACCTCACATGCTAGTAAAGTAATGCTCAAAATTCTCCAAGCCAGGCTTCAGCAATATGTGAACCGTGAACTCCCTGATGTTCAAGCTGGTTTTAGAAAAGGCAGAGGAACCAGAGATCAAATTGCCAACATCCGCTGGATCATGGAAAAAGCCAGAGAGTTCCAGAAAAACATCTGCTGCTGCTGCTGCTGCTGCTAAGTCACTTCAGTCGTGTCCGACTCTGTGTGACCCCATAGACGGCAGCCCACCAGGCTCCCCCATCCCTGGGATTCTCCAGGCAAGAATACTGGAGTGGGTTGCCATTTCCTTCTCCAATGCATGAAAGAGAAAAGTGAAAGTGAAGTCGCTCAGTCTGTCTGACTGTTAGCGACCCCATGGACTGCAGCCCACCAGGCTACTCCGTCCATTGGATTTTCCAGGCAAGAGTACTGGGGTGG
>SJYX01012547.1:58919-81277 GCA_006410675.1 Oreotragus oreotragus | reverse complement strand
TCCTTGGAAGGAAAGTTATGACCAACCTAGACAGCATATTCAAAAGCAGAGACATTACTTTGCCAACAAAGGTCTGTCTAGTCAAGGCTATGGCTTTTCCTGTGGTCATGTATGGATGTGAGAGCTGAACTGTGAAGAAAGCTGAGCGCCGAAGAATCGATGCTTTGAACTGTGGTGCTGGAGAAGACTCTTTAGAGTCCCTTGGACTGCAAGGAGATCCAATCAGTCCATTCTGAAGGAGATCAGCCCTGGGATTTCTCTGGAAGGAATGATGCTAAAGCTGAAACTCCAATACTTTGGCCACCTCATGCGAAGAGTTGACTCATTTGAAAAGATTTTGATGCTGGGAGGGATTGGGGGCAGAAGGAGAAGGGGACAACAGAGGATGAGATGGCTGAATGGCATCACCGACTCCATGGACATGAGTTTGAGCAGACCCTGGGAGTTGGTGATGGACAGGGAGGCCTGGTATGCTGCGACTCATGGGGTTGCGAAGAGTTGGACACGACTGAGCAACTGAACTGAACTGAACTCAACTCTGCTGAACCTAGAGGATCAGCTGGTTACATCATAAACCCAATATCAGTTATCTCAAGCTAGGCTTTTGATAGAAACTATGTTTTTTCCAGAAGTTCCATTATTTGGAGTTATAAAAATGAAACAGCTTAAAACATCCAGTTTTTTAAAATGTGTTTCAAATGTAGTTAAGCTCTCATAATCTAATAGAGAGATGTGGATCTTTTTAAAAACTAGAAATGCATGTGTTGATATGCTATAAAAATGCTTACATTCATTAATAATTTAACAGAGGAAATGTACTTAATGGGTCAATTGAAGAATTTTTTTATTAATTAGAAATACACAAATTCCTACAAGCACAAGAGGCTAAAGAAATTGGTCAAGAAGAGAAAAAAAAAAGCATTATTCTGGTTGTAGAAAATATAATCACTGGAGAACCACAAATGCAAAATATATGTGTTTATGTGTTTTTTTTAATTTCTATTCCTATTTTTAGACTAGAATAGATGCAGGAAAATTCTGATTATTGAGAGGATGATGGAAATCCATGAGCAAGTCGGCCAATACTACAGACAAAAAGTCAGATATTCTCTGACACAGCAGAAGATGATTAAGAATATCTGATACCTGAGGTTTATTTTAAATTCTAGAGTTTAGATCAGTCTTGGATGGTTTCACCTATATAAATCAGTAAATATTAAGTTAGAAATTAAAACTAACAAAGTGTTATATGGCCCTATTTGTGTTTGTATTTTAAATCTCCTGGTAGGTAGTAGAGCTGTGGAGTAATACAGGCCAGGCAAGCAGTTCTGGCTAGAAGGGCTCTCTATGTTCCCATGAGGAGGCATTCTTATTCTCACGTGAAGTGAAGTGAAGTGAAGCCGCTCAGTCGTGTCCGACTCTTTGCGACCCCATGAACTGCAGCCTACCAGGCTCCTCTGTCCTTGGAATTTTCCAGGCAAGAGTACTGGAGTGGGTTGCCACATAGAATATCCCAATTTACATTTCACTGTGCCACACTATAGCCTTTTCACTTAGTCCTCAGATGAGTTTCAGATCCTATCTAGTGGATGGCAACAGGAAGGGTATTTTGTGGGAGAAAATTTTAGAAACAATTGGTTGGGTGATTGTTCAAAAACACAAAAACTGTGAAGGACTTCACCAACCCTGTGATTCTGTCTATGATATTGTCTACTTTTATCATATATTCTTAAGTATTGGTACAAATCATATAAGAACTTTTAAACATAATTCATATTTATGCAAATATATATATAAGATAGCTTCTTTAAAAAGTTGTCTTTTTACAGAGAAATCATAAGATAATTATAAAAGCCATCAGCTAATTCTTTCAACATTCACTCAGCAATGAGAGTGTGCTCTTTGTTAAAGCTAGTCCCAAGGGAAAATCATTGCTTTCCAGAAAGCAGGTCTGTGACCCATGTGTCACCATCCACCTGGAGACCACTTATCTTAACTGAGGGCACAGAACCTGGGAGGAGACGAAACACCCTCTCGGTAAGGGCCTTTTGAAATTCAAAACTAAAAAGTAGTGGCAAACATCACACAAGCAATTGTCTCAATAACAAGGCATTTTATCATCATTAATTTGACTCGCCAAAAAAAAAAAAAAACAATCAGGCATGACTATCTGCAAAAACAGAAATAGAAACATACTGAGGAAGAAATATATTTATTTTATACATATTTACTATTTGGTCATAGTAAATAAAAACACTTGTACTACCACCACACACACACACACATACACACAAGCACGTATACACACACAGAAAAAAGCAAGACAGACAATCTCATTCACTACAACATGACAGTCCTTATTTAATTTTGCTAATTTTGTACTAAAGTTGAATTTAATAAATGAAGTAAAAGCTTAGATTTCATGAGTAATAGGTAACTATTAATTATGTTCCCAGTAGCAGAGGTATATAAGAAGAAATCTATTTTGGGGAGCTTATGAATCTACTACCTCCTAGATACCTACTCATAAAAGCCACATGACATTTGTTAATATTCTATAGAAAAGATTAATAACTCATTTCTTCACATCTTACTTTCTTCACAGCAGTCTTTGGATATGATATACCCATAAATCTCATCTTGACTAAACCTAAAATTACACAGTAGAGCTTGTCTGATTGAGATATAACTACTGAACTAAGTAGGCCGGGTTCATCAAAAGTTTTACTTAGATTTCTAAATAGCTGTCAGCATATTTCAGCTGAACATTATATAATCCAAAGCTATTTAATGGATAATAATATAAAATGTGATTGTAACATATTATTTCACTCCCAATCATTTGAATTTGGATAATTCCAATGGTGTGTCTTTAGAAGAGGCCCACACTTAAGAGACTTTAAAGAAGCATGAATATTATTAAGCAGAGTTTTTCTAATTCAGTAGTATTCTAGCAGGAAAAATGCTTGCACTCCACAAGCCCTCATATTTTTACTGTAAAGTGTTAGTTTCCTTAACAACTCCATCTAGCTCCACCTATACTTGCATTGATTTACTTTATGTTAGCATCTCAGGAAAATTATATTTCGTATCCCAGCTGGCACTAGTGGTAAAGAATCCTCCTGCCAATGCAAGAGACATAAGAGACTCAGGTTCAGTCCTTGAGTACAGAAGATCCCCTGGAGGAGGGAATGGCAACCCACTTCAGTATTCTTGCCTGGAGAATAAAATGGACAGGAAGCCTGGCGAGCTAAGTACACAAATGACAGAAAGGACTATGGTTTGTCTGTTTTTTAAAAATATGTGTATTTAGATATTGAGAGCAATAAGTATCAGCTAAGAATCACATCAGACACTGACCACTTCCCACTGACTTCAAAATGACACAACAGCCACACACACACATTAAAGTCACCTTGCAATATCATCACTAACTGAAACAAGTTAATATGAAAAATGCAGATAACTTAAGTGATAATGCTTTAAAATATATATGACATTGCATTTACAGGCTTAGCATTCATTAATTCTACAAATATTTGAGTGCCTACTACACATCAGGTTTTACACTACTGTGATAAGCTCTGGGGATGTAATTATGAACAAAATAGGTACAACCTAGTATTCAGAGTTCACAGTCTACTAGAAGAGATAGATAATTAAAATATAATTATAACACAATGTGATAAACCCTATGAAAGTACAAGGTGTCACAAAATCAAGCAGAAAGGCCTAGATAAATGGGAATAAATCATTCAAATGATAGTTTCTGCTATTAATTTCACTGATTCATTCACTTAATAGATATGTATATGCCTATATAGAGAGCCAGTTGAGTGGGAACAATGGTGAAGTTTATGAACAGGTGGAAGAGACAGATTTTAATCTGTACTTTCAAGTATTACAAGTGAGGGACAGGAGAGATACACATGACTATGATCCTATAGAAAAAGATCATCTAGACAGAAGTTAGGGACAATTTCCCTAAAAAAGGAATGGTAGGGTAGGATCTGGAGGATGAGTAAGAAGGAAGGAGAGGAAGAGTATAGAAAAAAAAATTCCATGGAGATAAAGAAGCATGTGAGAAGACCCTGGTGGGAAGAAATAAGATGAGAAAAATGCACTGAAAGGAGATGACATGACTAGACCAGAGTGTGATATAATGCTGGGAAGATCAGTAGGGCCGATTCATCAATTCATGCAATATTTTCAGTATATAAAGATATCTTATTTTCTTTATCACAAGAATGATGGCAGTAACAGTTAAGTGGGATGAATTTTAGAGGGACAAAATATGAGAATCTAGAAGAGAAAAAAGGGCTGCTTGAATTAAGGTCATGTGATAAGGGTTGTCAGTCACATGGAAACAAATATATGGAGTCAAGAAATGTTTAGAAATGGATTAAGAAATAACATCTGAGGTTCTGGCTTAAGTGACTGAATAGATAGTGATGCTCTTCACAGAGAAGACTGGATATTTTGAGGGCAACAAAGAATCATAAGCTTAGCTTTGAACACACTGAGTTTGTGATGTTCTGAAGGTACCCAAGAAGGTATGTGAAGTATACAGCTGCATATATGGGTCTGGAATTCAGAGGTAAGCTATGAGTTGTGAATAAAGTTTACAAAACATTTATGCTTAAGTGATAACCAAGATGATCTTTGGAGGATATACAGAAGAGAAGATAAAAGATAGCCATGTCAAAGATGGTAAACTCACAAGTTCTAATTACACATAGGGAAATCTATTCTGATTCTAAACTTTTATTTTTCCCCTGGGTTCCATTAATTTCTTCTTCATTTTTCAAAATGCTTATTTGAAGTTTGTGTGTGTTACATTGTCAGGTAAATCCTTTTTAGCAAAATAGTTATTAGTTTGCCCTATTTCCAAAATTATGCATTCAACCTCTTAATGTAGATACAGAGCTATTTTCCTAGTCCAATAGCACTACAATTCTAATATTCTCAGTTTCCCATATCTTAACTACAATTCCAAAATCCAAAAAGTTCTAAAAGTGGGAGTTTTTTTAAGTTTGGCACAAACTCATTTGGTGCTAAAATCAAACCTGAAATGAAACAAGGCTATAACCCTTCTTTAGCCCTCTAACAGTAGATATTCATATGCACAGTTGAAGGTACAATAGTGTTTGATTATGGGATGCTGCTTTGGATTCTGGAGGCTGTGGTGGAATATAATGTCATAAATAAATACTCAGTTGGGCCTCTGCAATTATTTTCTAAAACTTCAGTACAATATTTAACTATTCTATTTTCAGAAATTATAGTATATCATAAATTAAAATTAAGCATATTCTCTCTTGGAGAAATAACAGGTGAGGAAATGTTCTTTCCAATTCAATAAACCAACTGAATAAATGAAAGATGTATTCTTCCCTTAATAGGAAAGAATTGTTCAGTTACAAAATTTTATTTTGATACTATTAGACATTTAGGTTTAGTGTTTATGGCTATATTTAAGTAAGTCAATACTCGAGTTTATATTCTTTTTAGAAGTTTCTCATGCAATTAAATTTTTTTCATGTAAATGTGAAAATATACAAATTAATTATTTAAGCTAGATTCACTAAAATAAGTTTTAAATTCTAAAAAAACCCCACATTTTTCCAAATTCATTAAGGCCTAAGCATTGATATATATTAATAAAGCTATTATAAAACAAAAGACATTTTTCTTCAGAAATCAATGTTTAGATGAAGCTTTATACTTCACAGTTACTTTCAACTTAAAACAAAGCTCTCATGTAATGCTTAAATGAGATGTGTATAAGAGACAGACCTAGACAGCATATTCAAANTTTTAAATTCTAAAAAAACCCCACATTTTTCCAAATTCATTAAGGCCTAAGCATTGATATATATTAATAAAGCTATTATAAAACAAAAGACATTTTTCTTCAGAAATCAATGTTTAGATGAAGCTTTATACTTCACAGTTACTTTCAACTTAAAACAAAGCTCTCATGTAATGCTTAAATGTACTATTTTTCATCCTCTGTATAGTGACATTTTGATATCATTTTCATTGTGAAATTGTGAATATTCTTTCAAGGATGCAAAAAGTAAAGCAGAAATAAGACTGATTTCTTTAAAAGGTCGTATTTCAAATATCTTGGAAAGTCATCAATGCATTTTTTAAAAAACATTTTACATGTTCTAAAATAGATCCAAAGTCATAAATATAAATATCTGGAACAAAAATCCAAACTTCCCTGTAATACTTGTTATCTCTTGTATCATTCTGCTACAAATGCTTTATTTTATTTATTTTTAGTATATGTTAATGGTACAGTTTAGGATAACATCAATATATTGCCAAATTATGCAGACCTTATAAAAGAAATTCACAAGCCACTTAGTTTTAATTAATTTATAATAAATAAGTATATTTTTATAAGAATAAAAGGACCATAAATGCTTATTTCTAAAAAGAAATCTTAAATAATTCAGACTGGTTTATATTGTCTTAGGCTTGAAAACTTTTTATATCCCTTATCTACTTTATGAGTTGATATATGGTCATCAATTAATGAAGTCATTTTTATCATAATAAAATGTCATCATTAGAACTGCAGTATTCCAGCTTAACCATTTTCTAAAGAATATGATTGGGGCATTTTAGGTTGTTAAATATTAAAATAATCTAATTGAAAATGAGACTTTAAAATTATTCATTATGATTGACAAATGGCAGAAAATGGCTCTGTTTCATAAGTACATTTCATCATTCAACTTTTGTAGATACTACTAGTATTTCTGGAGGGGAAAAAAAAGTAAAATTTATCTTGTCTTTGTTCTACCTAACTAGTATATAGAATTATTTTTGACTCTCTGATTTAAAGGCACCTGTTACTACATTATTTACATAAAATAAATTCCCCAAGTAAATGTGTTCTCATGTATGAAAGACCTTCAAACAAAGTTGTAGTTTTATTTTCTCTTTGTCACTGAAGAACAGTTTTCCTTTAGAATAAAAAAAAATATGATTCCAACTTAAATTTTTTATGCTATAGTAGGTATATAGCCACGAAATACTAAATTGTTGAGAAGACTGATCACAGGACCTCACAGACTAGTTGAAAGCCGCAGAATGCAAAATAATAGTAGCCACAGTCACAAGTTGAATCAAACCAATAATCTGATTAAAGACCTTTATCTTGATGAAAGTGAAAGAGGAGAGTGAAAAAGTTGGCTTAAAACTCAACATTCAGAAAACTAAGATCATGGCATCTGGTCCCATCACTTCATGGCACACAGATGGGGAAACAATGGAAACACTGAGAAACTTTATTTCCCTGGGCTCCAAAACCACTGCAGAAGGTGATTGTAGCCATCAAATTAAAAGACACTTGCTCCTCGAAAGAAAAGCTATGACCAACCTAGACAGCATATTAAAAAGCAGAGACATTATTGTGCCTACAAAGGTCCCTCTACCTATGGTTTTTCCAGTAGTAATGTACAGATGTGAGAATTGTACTTTAAAGAAAGCTAAGCACAGAAGAATTGATGCTTTTGAACTGTGATGCTGGAGAAGACTGCTGAGGGTTCCTTGGACTGCAAGAAGATCCAACCAGTCCATTCTAAAGGAGATCAGTCCTGAATATTCATTGGAAGGACTGATGCTGAAGCTGAAACTCCAATACTTTGGCCACCTGATGCAAAGAACTGACTAATTGGAAAAGACCCTGATGCTGGGAAAGATTGAAGATGGGAGGAGAAGGGGACAACAGAGGATGAGATTGTTGGATGGCATCACGGACTCAATAGACAAGAGATTGAATAATCTTTAGGAGTTGGTAATGGACAAGGAAGCCTGGCATGCTGCAGTCCTTGCAGTTGCAAAGAGTCGGACACAACTGAGCAACTGAACTGATCCTCATTTTATGGATAAAGAAACTGAAGCTCAAACAGTTTATCAGACTCGCTCACAATCACAAGGCAAAAAATTGAATTTGACTTCACATCTTTTGATTACAAGGAGGGTATTTTTTCAATTACATGTTTTTTTATTATCAGCATACAAGGATAGTAAAACTCCACCCCCAGCATTAGAAAAAAATGTCTCCCATATTGGTATATGAATCAGTAGACTCTACTCTTTAATGGAAACTGTTGGTGTTGCTTCCCCAGTATAAGTTGAGTTGGTTTGATTCACTTTTCTGTTCAGTTCAGTCGCTCAGTCATGTCCAACTCTGCGACCCCATGAATTGCAGCAAACCAGGCCTCCCTGTCCATCACCAACTACCAGAGTTCACTCAAACTCATGTCCATCGAGTCGGTGATGCCATCCAGCCATCTCATCCTTTGTTGTCCCCTTCTCCTCCTGCCCCCAATCCCTCCCAGCATCAGAGTCTNTTGGAGAAGACTCTTCAGAGTCCCTTGGACTGCAAGGAGATCCAACCAGTCCATTCTGAAGGAGATCAACCCTGGGATTTCTTTGGAAGGAATGATGCTAAAGCTGAAACTCCAGTACTTTGGCCACCTCATGCGAAGAGCTGACTCACTGGAAAAGACTCTGATGCTGGGAGGGATTGGGGGCAGGAGGAGAAGGGGACGACCGAGGATGAGATGGCTGGATGGCATCACGGACTCGATGGACATGAGTCTGAGTGAACTCCGGGAGATGGTGATGGACAGGGAGGCCTGGCGTGCTGCGATTCATGGGGTCGCAGAGTCGGACACAACTGAGCGACTGAACTGAACTGAATGTGCAATATTTACATGAACCTAAATGTAATATTTTTAGTTGATTGATCTAGGAAAACTTCTATGGCCAAATACACAGTACAATGCTAAAGTTCTATCTGGTTCTCAGATACAGCTCCCTGTCAGCACAACTTTGACCTAATAGCTTAGCAAGATCTCACCAGTGTCAAATCACTCTCCTGTTTAGCTTTTCAATCATGCTCTCACTAAGCCTGGCCAACATGATATAATTTATTTTTTACAGCATTATAGAATTTTGAGGCATGACTTTTCCACTTCAGCTAGTGTTAAGTCTCAGATATCGTTTTCAAGGGATCACCAGAAACACTTTTATTTAACTTGTGAAAGTTCAAAGTCATGAAGTTATTTGTCACACAACTGAATCTGTTCCTAGTGAACCTTAAAGAGTTAACCACAAAACAGCATAGAAGAATTCTGTTGAAAATTATTTTTCCTACTGAAGTTCAAGAAAAAAATCTAAAACTAAAGCCATGTTTGGTAGATTGTTTATAGGAAAGTAGCACATCATTTCCTGCACGTGGAGGCCATACTTGTGTATTATGAAGTCCAATATTATGTTGCTATTAGTGACATAAAATCTAAGTTATACAAAGTAACTTTTTAAAAATTCATAACACATTCTGTTAAAAGAAATAACATAAAGAGTATTTGCTATATGTTTCCATGAAAACTAATGTGCTCATACAAAAATGGCATGCCCATTATTTCTCTTAAAATGTATCTGATTAATAATAGATTGATTCAAAACCAAAAAAAGCTAGGAAAGTTTAAAACTTAGTAAATGTCTCAAAATTAGGATTAAAATAATAAGAAGCTACTACAAAATTTTTGGAGCTGGCTTAGAAATGCACACCCTTTTGTCTTTCAGCATGGTGCCTCATCTGAAATTAAAGAGCTCTGATTAAGAGCTTAAAAATATGTTTCTCAAATTCATATATGAAAAGCTACCATTTTATAGAAATGAGACTATTTACATCACTGTAAAATGATCATTTGAAAAAATAACTACATTTTTATGAAAGTATAATACATGTATCTATCCTGGAATGCAATCTTGAAGTTAAAGTTGATAACTCACATAACATATATGAAAAAATTTGAGGTGTTGAGTTCTTCATCATTCTTGAAGCTCCAGACTAAGCTGAGTGATGTTTTCTAATTGCTATGTGACTCAAAGAAAATTTTACAGGCTTAGCTAACTTCTATTGAATCTGAGAAATAATTTTTTTTTCCCACAAAGTCTCAATTGATCTAATTGAATCTCTGGAATTCTCCTAGAAACAGTTATATTTTGAGTAAATAAAATAAACATTTTATCTACTTAGTTTTTAAAATTCAGACATAGAGACATAGTCTGTTTTAGTTAATATCAAGTTTTATAGTTTGGTTATCAATATGAAAATTCAATCATGAAGAAAAAGCCAATGTAAATATCTGAAGACTCTTGAAGTACTTTTCTCTTCATTTTATTTTACAGTTGCAAAAAGCGGGGGGTGGGGGGGGAACCACCTCATGGAAAATATAAACTCTCAGGTGCTTTTAAGTATCTTCTATAGAAGATGGTATATTTTATACAAATTCATGAAGAAAAAAGTATTTCAGTTTAGTTTTGCTTTTAAAAAGGAAATTGATCAAGGTAGTGGAGTAAAAGGCCATGAAGCTCCCCTTCCCTGTGAACACATCGTGTAAAAAAATAAATAAATACAAAAAAATAAATAAATAAATAAATAAATAAATAAATAAATAAAAAGCAGAGACATTACTTTGCCAGCAAAAAAAATAAAAATAAAAATAAAAATAAAAACATATCTACATGTGGAAAAATTCTCACTAAAAGTAAGTGGAAACTGAAGAAAAATTACTTTACAACCAAGCATGTAAGAATGATATACATGTAACCAAACAGGTAAGAAGAGAAAGATTCAAGCTAGAACCTCTGCCCCTCAGAGGGAATGCAAAGGATAGAAGTGATTACATGCCTTGGGGAGTGAGTGGTTCAAGCCATAATTTGGGCATCCAAGTCCTGAGTCCAGTTGAAGGGAAATTGTTGGTTGAAAAAGTGCTGGGACTAACAGTAGGACAGTGGGAAGTTTAAATTCTGCTCATGTGGAGACAGCACTTGCTGATTTCCCTCCAGCAGGGCAGAGAGAGGTCTGTTCTGGCAGCTCCCCAGTCACATGAATGCTCTAGCCATGTTCACTCTATGTCACAGCATTGTACTTTATCTGGGACAGCCAAAACCTGGGAGAATATTTGACCATAGGATGCAGAGGCTGCCCAGTCTCAGATGGTATCTGGGTGGAGCAGCAGTAGCCATTGTTGGCATTTCCTCAATAGTGCCTCAGAGGCTGCCCAGACTTCTTATGGTGGCTGTTCAACCAGAGATAATGCCTGGTACACACCAAGAATTTATACAAATACAAATTATGCCTGCCTTGAAGACTGTTCAGTAATAGAGCAGGGGTGGCAGGAGACTGGGAGAAGTGATCAGATATGAGGGGAAAAAAGGCACTTGCACCAGAAGTTGTGTCTGAGCAGAGCAGAGCAGAGAAACAAGTTTTGCCTTTGTACAGGCAGTAAAATGGAGGCAGCTCAGATCTCTGTCTCTGTATATAATACTAGTCCATAAAATACACATGGGCCCCTCCAGCTTTAGCAGTTCTCCACTCTCATGCAGGAGTCTCAATGGAGGGAGAAGGGGAAAACATATGCTTAAAGGAAAACAGAGACACTTTGGATCTGGCCTCAAGGCTTCTGTTCCAGCAAACTGGGATAGTCTATGACACTGATAAGGGTATGACAGCCACTAAACCCAGGAGAAGTCCTGCCTCAGACCTGACCCTAGACCTAGCCTTCCATTTCCACCCTTGAAAGTGAAAGTGTTAGTCACTCAGTGATGTCTGACTCTTTGAAACCCCGTGGACTATATAGTCTGCCAGGTTCCTCTGGCCATGGAATTCTCAGGCAAAATTACTGGAATGGGTAGCCATTCCCTTCTCCAGGGGCCTTCCCAACTCAGGGATTGAACCAGGTCTCCTGCATTGCAGGTAGATTCCTTACCATCTGAGCCATCAAGGTGATAACTTCCAGTACAGCCTGAGGAAACACATGACTTGCATCTACAAGTCCAGCTATCCCACCAAAGGCTTTAGGAGCATGCAGTCTCTTTATTTTATTTTTATTTTTATCTTTTCAACTTTACTAAGGTAACTGACATTCAATAAACTGCAAAAATTAAAATTGTAAAACTTGGTGAGTTTAGGCAAATGTTTATCCCATGAAACTATCACCTCAGTCAAAATAATGAACATTGATTTCCATAACCCCCCAAAGTTTCCTTGTGCCTCAGTGTCGTCTGTTCCTTTCTCGACGCCCATCCTGAGGCAGCCACTGATCTTTCTACCATGACAGCTTAGGGTGCATGTTGAGAAACTTTAAATAGATGAAATCATACTGTATGTATTTTTAGGAGGAGGTAACTGACTTCTTTCAGTCAGCATAATTGTTTTAGGGTTCATCCATGTTTGTGCATGTAGTGATTGTTCTTTTTTTTTTTTTTCATGCAGTCTCTTTAGAAAGGCTCCCATGTATGAACACAATAGGTAACTGAGTTAATCATGAGTTAATCTGTAAGTTAATCATAGAACCAGAGAAATTAAGCAAAATGAAAAGGTAGAGGAACTACTTTCAATGAAATTAGTGAGTGGCTCAGGATAAGAGATGGAGTGTATGGGGAGATTTAAGTTAGCATATCTCTCTTACTGCATGCTTAACGCTATTTGCTTCAGGAAGGGTACATTCACATAACAAAAACAATGCAACTTATATCATGTTGACATTTTCTACAAGTATAGATACTATCTCTGGATTTGCATAACTAGTTTGTCCTTTCACTTCTTCTGATGTGACTGAATGGCTCCCACTCTGTGCTACCTGGACACGCCTCTGTACACTTTGTTGGCTTTCCTTTCCCATGCCTCCCAGAGATACGTAAATTCTCTTCCTAACCACTTTCTGTGTTACCCCAAGTGTTTTCTCTGAATAAAACAGAGAAACTTAAATTCACAGGTATTTCAATGAGGTTAAAGACTTCAGTTGGACAATTGCACTCATCTCACATGCCAGCAAAGTAATGCTCAAAATTCTCCAAGCCAGGCTTAAACAGTACGTGATCTGTGAAATTCCAGATGTTCAAGCTGGATTTAGAAAAGTCAGAAGAACCAGAGCTCAAATTGTCAACATCCATTGGATCATCAAAAAAGAAAGAGAGTTCCAGAAAAACATCTACTTCAACTTTATTGACTATGCCAAAGCCTTTGACTGTGTGGATCACAACAAACTATGGAAAATTCTTCAAAAGATCAGAATACCAGACCACCTTATCTGCCTCCTGAGAAATCTGTAAGCAGGTCAAGTGGGAACAGTTAGAACCAGACATGGAGCAACAGACTGGTTCTGAATTGGGAAAGGAGTACGTTAAGGCTGTATATTGTCACTCTGTTTATTTAACTTATATGCAGAGTACAACTTGAGAAATGCTGGGTTCGAAGGAGCCCACACTGGAATCAAGATTTCTGAGAGAAATATCAGTAACCTCAGATATACAGATGACACCACTCTCATGGAAGAAAGCAAAGAATAACTAAAGAACTTTTTGATAAAAGTGAAAGAGGAGAGTGAAAAAGTTGGCTTAAAACTCAACATTCAGAAAATGAAGATTATAGCACCCAGTCACATCACTTCATGGTAAATAGATGGGGGAACAATGGAAACAGTGACAGAGTTTGTTTTTTGGGGCTCCAAAATCACTGAAGATAGTGACTGCAGCCATGAAAATAAAAGACGCTTGCTCTTTGGAAGAAAAGCTATTACCAACCTACACAGCATATTAAAAACAGAGACATTTCTTTGCCAACAAAGGTCCATCTAGTCAAAGCTATGGTTTTTCCTGTAGTCATGTATGGATATGAGAGTTGGACCATAAAGAAAGCTGAGCACCAAAAAATTGATGCTTTTCATCTGTGGTGTTGGAGAAGACTCTTGAGAGTCCCTTGGACTTCAAGGAGATCCAACCAGTCAATCCCAAATGAAATCAGTTCTGAATATTCATTGGAAGGACTGATGCTGAAGCTGAAGCTCCAATACTTTGGGCACCTGATGCAAAGAACTGACTCACTGGAAAAGACCCTGATGTTGAAAATATTGAAGGCAGGAGGCGAAGAGGATGACAGAGGATGAAATGGTTGGATGGCATCACCGACTCAATGAACATGAGTTTGAGTAAGCTCAGGAAGTTGGTGATGGACAGGGAAGCCTGGTGTGCTGCTGTTCATGGGGTTGCAAAGAGTTGGACATGACTGAGCGACTGAACTGAACTGAACTGAAGAATTTTAACATTTTCTAAATTTATTCTCCACTCTGACACACATATATCTTACATTTACAACTGGGGATCTTGAACTTGCTGCTCTTTGATATTCTAGTTTTCTCAGTCCACTAAAAGTTGAGATTATCAGTGAGATGTCCCAGGATCATGGTCTGTGGGGATAGTGAGGTTGTTAATGTGCTTCAAGACTACTTTATGGCACAGATATGAAACATCACATATCCTTAAAGCATGTAAAGACTTAACTCCTGTTGACCTCTATTTCCAAAAATATACTATTTTTTATAGATAACCAACAAGAAGCTACTGTATATCACAGGGAACTCCTCTCAATATCTGGTAAAAACATAAATGGAAAGAGACAATTTGAAATAGAATACATGCATGTATATGTATAAATGAACCACTTTGCTGTACACCTGAAACCAACACAACATGTTAATCAGCTATGCTCCAATATAAAGTAAATTTTTTTAAAGAATATATTACTTTTTCAAAAAAAAGAAAAAGGAAACAAGGTTAAAGGCACATAAGTACTTTCCAGTGCCAGAGATTTATTACATTGCCCAAGAAAAGAGGTTGTATCTGAAATAGTAGCTGTAATTTCAATCATCTCTCAATTAATTTTCTTATAATCCATTGTCATTTTCCAATGTGTGCCAGACTGCTGTGTAGTTCAGGCCAAGGAAATTAATGGATGGATAATAAGCATCTCTATAGTTGCATGATTCAAAACTTTGATTGAAGCATTAATCTCTGTGATTTGCAAATAGATGTATTATTCAATTTTGATTGTAAATAGGAAGATCTTCAGTTGTTTCTGCTTGATTTTTATTTTTTAAAAAATGTGAGGATTCTATCTGATTCTAAGCTTATCTCTTTAAAATTTGCATGAGAAAAATATTACACAGTCAGAACATTGATATAAAACCTGTAACAATTATGATTAAGCTCAATTGTGTAAACTAATAATAGTAAAGCAAAAGCAAACTGTCTAAACAAAAGAAAACAATTTTTTTCCTTCTTTTGTAAGCTCAGAAAGCAGAAAGTCTGGGCCCTGTTTGCTTCGTATTCATTGGGGACTCAACACATCTCTTCTCTGTCACTCTTGCAATTGACTTCCTCCCTTCTTCTGCTTGCTACTGGGGCCATAGGACCTCTAGAAACAACAATAAGTTGGTACTCCTCACACTGAATTTTTGTGGTTAATCTCACACTCTCTGACAAACATCCATCTTACTGGATTATCTACTGTTTCAACTATGATCAAGCAAGTTTTATAGTGATTCTCTATAATGAAGTTTCTTGTCTAATATACTTCAACAAAGCATTTTATGCTTGAAAAACACAGAGTGTGGTTAGTTTGGTTTACCTCTAGAAATTCTACCAATTTCTAGCAAAATTCTTTAATTTGTTACTGAAACCTAGCAAAAATTTTCCTAAATAAAAGTGAAAACCAATCTCCATTATGAAATATATAACCATCTAAAGGGAAAATCAATAGTCATTAAATCACCAAGCATGATGCAAAATTCTTAAACTATAAGGTTTGGTATAGGAAAATATATTTAAAGTATTATATTAATATGCCAAATGGAGGCTATAGTTTTGATAAATATTGGAAAGAGGTATCATCAAAAGATCATACTAAAACTTGATATTAGGGTGTAATGTCACCATCATGGCACTATGAGATGCTACTTTGTCTCTCTCCTTCAATCTATAATCAGTAGAACAACTATAATTCAACTAAGGTGCCTCTGCCCAACATTCCAGTATGCTGGAAAATTCCACACATATGTACATCTAAAGGTGGGTGGACTGGAACACACAGAGGCAGAACCAGAGAAAGAGCAAAGGTAGTATCTGTAATCTTGGGATCAGCCCTGGGATTTCTTTGGAAGGAATGATGCTAAAGCTGAAACTCCAGCACTTTGGCCACCTCATGTGAAGAGTTGACTCATTGGAAAAAACTCTGATGCTGGGAAGGATTGGGGGCAGGAGGAGAAAGGGACAACAGAGAATGAGATGGCTGGATGGCATCACTGACTCGATGGACATGAGTCTGAGTGAACTCCAGGAGTTGGTGATGGACAGAGAGGCCTGGCGTGCTGTGATTCATGGGGCCGCAAAGAGTCAAACACGACTGAGTGACTGAACTGAACTGAACTGATGGCATTTAAACCTACAACTCCCAGAGAACTAGATATCATCATGGGAGGTAAGCATGAAACACTAGCCTCCAACTGTAGCACCCAAAGTTACAGGGAACCAGATAGTAATAGCAGTAGTGCTGCTGCACCTGTCACTAAGGTGCCCATAATTCCAACAACTTCCCTTACTCATGGCAGTGACACCCACAGACTTGACACTTTTTCTGTGATGGTAGAGACACTCACGACACTGGTTTTCTTCTCACACTGTTCCACTCCCCAAATTGGCAAAGACTACAATCTAGGAAACCATAGATGTGGTGAAGAGAGCTGCTACCCTGGTGTTCCAGGACATGCCAATGACACTGGTAAGGGCAAGGCACTAATGACCCTGGATGCAAAAGCAGTGACATCAAAGCTACTTGTAACATCTATAACAAAGGCAGAGAAAGGTAAAAATTGATAATTCTCAGAGTTCAGAAAAACTTGCCAACAAAGGTCTGTCTAGTCAAAGCTATGGTTTTTCCAATAGTCATATATGGATGTGAGAGTTCTACCGTAAAGAAGGCTGAGTGCTGAAGAACTTATGCTTTTGAACTATGGTGTTGGAGAAGACTCTTGAGAGTCCCTTGAACTGCAAGGAAATCCAACCAGTCAATCTTAAAAGAAAACAGTACTGAATATTCTTGGAAGGTTTGATGCTGAAGTTGAAACTCCAATCTTTTGGCCACCTGATTTGAAGAACTGACTCTTTGGAAAAGACCCTAATGATGGGAAAGATTGAAGGCTGAAGAAGAAGTGGATGACAGAGGATGAGATGGTTGGATGGCATCACCAACTCTATGGACATGAGTTTGAGTAAACTCTGGGAGTTGGTGAAGCCTGGTGTGCTGCAGTCCATAGGGTCACAGAGTCAGACACCACTGAGCGAGTGAACCGAACTGAAAATTTGTCCTATAATTCCACCTACTGGAAAACAAAAGACTTCTACTCTAACCTATTAAATCCTTGAAAGTGAAAGTGCTAGTTGCTCAGCCATGTCAGACTCTTTGTGACCCCATAGTCTGTCCATGGGATTCTCCAGGCAAGGATACTGGAGCAGATTGCCATTCCATTCTCCAGCATAATTGAGTTTTTTAAAAAAAGAAAACTAAAGAAAGATGTTTGCTACTTCATATGTGCAGGTGAACACTTTAATTATTAAACATCATAAAGAACCACAGAAAAAGAAGATGAAAATTTTTCAGAAACCAAAATTTAAGCCATGAAATATTATGTAATAGAGAATTCAAAACAACTTTCATAAAGAAAAACAATGAACTACAAGAAAACTCAGAAAGGCAGTTTAATTAGCTCAGGAAAATAATTTATGAGTGAAAAAAAAAAATCTACCAAAGAGATTTAAACTCTACAAAAGAACCAAACAAAAATTCTAAGATTGAGGAACTAAATAAATGAGTAAACAATGACGTAGAAAGCACTGGAAATTTAGCAGATTACATGAAAGAGAGAAATAGCAAGCTTGAAGATGGAAATTGTGAAAAAATACATATTTAAGAAAGTGAGAGAATTAAGATTTGTTTCAAAATTAAGTTTTATGATAACTTGAATTCTGTGAGAAATAATACAGGTGTAAGAGGTGAGAGTTGTTTTTTTTTAATCCTATGAAATTTCAATTTAATTATTTTAGAAAGAACAACACTGTGATAATGGGTATCCCAGAAAAAGAGGACAGAGAGAGTGTAAAATATATTTTATTTAAAGAAATAATAATTAAGAGTTTCCCAAACATGGGGAAGGAACTACATACACAAGTCCATGAAAATAAAAGAACACATGATTGCCACAATATTAAAAGAATTTCTATAAGACACATTGTATTAAAACAATCAAAAGTCAATGATAGGACTTCTTGATGGCCCAGTGGCTAAAACTCTTTGCTTCCAGTGCAGGGGGTCTGGGTTTGTGAGGGAACTAGGTCCCACATGCTGCAACTAAGATCTGCAAACAAGTCTCAGCTCAGCCAAACAAATAAAAAAATTTTTAAAGGTTAAAAAAAAAGTCCTTGACTAAGAAATATTTTAAAGTCAGTCAGGAAAAAGAAAGATAATAATCTACAAAACAACCCTCATTAGGATATCAACAGACTTCTCAAGAAAAACTCTAAAGGCCAGGAGAGAGTGGAATAATATAGTCAAAGTACTGAAAGATTGAAAAAAAGTCAATCAAGAATACTCTGCCCAGAAAAGTACATTAGAAGATGGCAGAGGAATAGGATGGAGAGACCACCTTCTCCCGCACAAATTCATCAAAAGAATATTTCAACGCTGAGTAAATTCCACAAAACAACTTCTGAATGCCAGCAGACGACATCAGGCACCCAGAAAAGCAGTTCACTGTCTACAAAAAGAGGTAGGAAAAAATATTAAAAAAAAGAAGAGAGACAAAAGAGGTAGGGAAGGAGCTCCGTCCCGGGAAAGGAGTCTTAAAAAGAGAAAAGTTTCCAAACACCAGGAAACACTCTCACTGCTGAGTCTGTGGTGAGCCTTGGAAGCACACAGGGCAACATAACAGGGAGGAAAAATAAATAAATAATTAAAACCCAAGGATTACAAGCCCAACGGTAACTCCCCCAGTGGAGAAGCTGCGCAGACGCCTGCATCCGCCACTAGCAAGCGGGGGCTGGGCAGGGAGGCACAGGCTGCATTGCTTTTCAAGGATCGGGCCTGAGTGCCCCGAGGGTAACCAGAGAGAACTAACTTGGGCTAGCAAACCAGACTGTGGGATAGCTACCGCCCTAAAAGCTCTAACATAAGACTGCCAGGACCATGCACAGAACAAAGGATGGAACAGAATTAGCCGGCTACAGACCATCCCCCTCCAGTGACAGGCAGCCAGAGCCTTAAGGGCCAGAAGGGGGCAATAGCAGCCCCAGAGAGACATTAACTACCAAACTGCAAACAGGCTTCTTCGCTAACTAAGACTTGAGAAGGTGCACCGGTTGTACACCCAGAAAACTGAACAGCAGAGACAGGAGAGGCGATAAGTTGCAGCGACCACGCTCGCCAAACACCTGAGCTACTCGGACCTGGGAAGGACACAAAATGCAGGCCCAACTGAGTCTGTGCCTCTGAGGACTTCCTGAGTGCCTGAGCCTGAGCAGCTTAGACCTGGGAGGTGCATGCAGCCCAGGGCCGGCCTCGGACGGTTCCCAGCAGAGCAACCTAGAGCCTGAGCTGTGTGTGCCGTGAGCGGGGGCAGGCCCAGTGTGGCTGAGACACTGCAAGCATACACTAGTGTTATTTGTTTGCAGCATCCCTCCCTCCCCACAGTGCGACTGAACAAGTGAGCCTAAAAAAAAACTGTCCACCACCGCCACCCTTGTGTCAGGGCAGAAATCAGACACTGAAGAGACCAACAAACAGAAGAAGCTAAAACAGAGGAAACCGCCTTGGAAGTGACAGGTGGAATAGATTAAAACCCTGTCATTAGTACCAACTACATAGGAAGGGGCCTGTAGGTCTTAAGAAATATAAGTCAGACCAAGGAACTATCTGAAAATGAACTGACCCCACACTGCCCACAACAACACCAGAGAAAGTCCTAAATATATCTTTACTATTTTTATGATTATTCTTTTTTGTTGTTTTTTTCTTCTTTTCTTTTTCTTCTTTTTTTTAACATTTTTAAATTTTTAAGTCCTCTATTTCTCCTTTAATTTTCATTTTTATAACCTACTATTCCTTTTCCAAAAAAAGAACCTATTTTTAAAGCAAACTTCATATATATATATATATATAGTTAATAATTCTTGTGACTTTTTTCTTCTTCTTCTTCTTTTCTTTAATATTGTATTTTTGAAAATCCAACCTCTACTCTAGATTTTTAATCTTTGGATTTTGGTATTTGTTATCAATTTTGTACCTTCAAAAACCCAATCTTCAATACCCATTTTTACTTGAGAGTGAGATTACTGGCTTGACTGCTCTCTCCCCCTTTGGACTCTCCTTTTTCTCCACCAGGTCGCCTCTGTCTCCTCCCTCCCCCTTCTCTTCTCTACCCAACTCTGTAAATCTCTTTGTGTTCCAGACGGTGGAGAACACTTAGGGAACTGATTATTGGCTGGATCTGTCTCTCTCCTTTTCATTCCCCTCTTTTATCCTCCCGGCCACCTCTGTCTCCTTCCTCCCTCTTCTCTTCTCTGTATAACTCTGTGAACATCTCTGAGCGGTCCAGACTGTGGAGCACACATAAGGAAGTGATTACTGGCTAGCTTGCTCTCTCTTCTTTTGATTCCACCTCATCTCATTTGAGTCACCTCTAACTCCCCCCTCCCTCTTCTCTTCTCCATGTAACTCTGTGAACCTCTCTGGGTGTCCCTCAATGTGGAGAAGCTTTTCATCTTTAACCTAGATGTTTTATCAATGGTGCAGTATAGAAGGAAAACTCTTGAGACTACTGTAAAAATAAGACTGAAAACCAGAAGCAGGAGGCTTAAGTCCAAATCCTGAGAACATCAGAAACTCCTGACACCAGGGAACATTAATCAATAGGAGCTCATCAAACGCCTCCATACCTATACTGAAACCAAGCACCACTCAAGGGCCAACAAGTTCCAGAGCAAGACATAACACACAAATTCTCCAGCAACACAGGAACACAGCCCTGAGCTTCAATATACAAGCAACTCAAAGTTTCTCCAAAACCACCAACATCTCATAACTCATTATTGGACACTTTATTGCACTCCAGAGAGAAGAAATCCAGCTCCACCCACCAGAACACCGACACAAGCTTCCCTAACCAAGAAACCTTCACAAGCCACTGATGCAACCCCACCCACAGCAAGGAAACTCCACAATAAAGAGAACCTCACAAACTGCCAGAATACAGAAAGGCCACCCCAAACAGAGCAATATAAACAAGATGAAGAGACAGAGGAATACCCAGCAGGTAAAGGAACAGGATAAATGCACACCAAACCAAACAAAAGAGGAAGAGATAGGGAATCTACCTGATAAAGAATTCCCATTAGTGATAGTGAAAATGATCCAAAATCTTGAAATCAAAATGTAATCGCAGATAAATAGCCTGGAGACAAGGATTGAGAAGATGCAAGAAAAGTTTAACAAAGACCTAGAAGAAATAAAAATGAGTCAATCAATAATGAAAAATGGAATAAATGAGATCAGNATAAAGAATTCCCATTAGTGATAGTGAAAATGATCCAAAATCTTGAAATCAAAATGTAATCGCAGATAAATAGCCTGGAGACAAGGATTGAGAAGATGCAAGAAAAGTTTAACAAAGACCTAGAAGAAATAAAAATGAGTCAATCAATAATGAAAAATGGAATAAATGAGATCAGAAACACTCTGGAGGCAACAAATAGTAGAATAATGGAGGCAGAAGATATGGTTAGTGAAATAGAAGATAGAATGGTAGAAATAAATGAATCAGAGAGGAAAAAAGAAAAACGAATTAAAAGAAATGAAGACAATCTCAGAGACCTCCAGGACAATATGAAACGCTCCAACATTCGAATTACAGGAGTCCCAGAAGGAGAAGACAAAAAGAAAGACCATGAGAAAACACTTGAGGAAATAATAGTTGAAAATTACCCTAAAATGGGGAAGGAATAATCAGCCAAGTCCAAGAAACCCAGGGAGTCCCAAACAGGATAAACCCAAGGTGAAACACCCCAAGACACATATTAATCAAATCAACAAAGATCAAACACAAAGAACAAATATTAAAAGCAGCAAGGGAAAAACAACAAATAACATACAAGGGGATTCCTATAAGGATAACAGCTGATCTTTCAATAGAAAATCTTCAGGCCAAGAGGAAATGGCAAGACCTACTTAAAGTGATAAAAGAAAATAACCTACAGCCCAGATACTGTACCCATCTTTCATTCAAATATGGATCTCATTCAAATAAGGATCTCATTCAAATATGAAGGAGAAATCAAAAGCTTTACAGACAAGCAAAAGCTGAGAGAATTCAGCACCACCAAACCAGCTCTCCAACAAATGCTAAAGAATATTCTCTAGACAGGAAACACAAAAAGGG
>SJYX01012547.1:33389-54639 GCA_006410675.1 Oreotragus oreotragus | reverse complement strand
TTTGACAAAGGAGGCAAGAATATACAATGGAGTAAAGACAATCTCTTTAACAAGTGGTGCTGGGAAAACTGGTCAACCACTTGTAAAAGAATGAAACTAGAACACTTTCTAACACCATACATAAAAATAAACTCAAAATGGATTAAAGACCTAAATGTAAGACCAGAAAATATAAAACCCCTAGAAGAGAGCATAGGCAAAACACTCTCTGACATAAATCACAGCAGGATCTTCTTTCTATGACCCACTTCCCAGAATACTGGAAATAAAAGCAAAAATAAACAAATAGGATCTAATTAAAATTAAAAGCTTCTGCACAACAAAGGAAACTATAAGCAAGGTGAAAAGACAGCCTTTGGAATGGGAGAAAATAATAGCAAATGAAGCAACAGACAAACAACTAATCTCAAAAATATACAAGCAACTCCTGCAGCTCAATTCCAGAAAAATAAACGACCCAATCAAAAAATGAGCCAAAGAACTAAACAGACATTTCTCCAAAGAAGACATACAGATGGCTAACAAACACATGAAAAGATGCTCAACATCACTCATTTATCAGATAAATGCAAATCAAGACCACAGTGAGGTACCATTTCACACCAGTCAGAATGGCTGCAATCCAAAAGTCTACAAGCAATAAATGTTGGAGAGGGTGTGGAGAAAAGGGAACCCTCTTACACTGTTGGTGGGAATGCAAACTAGTACAGTCACTATGGAGAACCGTGTGGAGATTCCTTAAAAAACTGAAAATAGAACTGCCTTATGACCCAGCAATCCCACTGCCGGGCATACACACCAAGGAAACCAGAATTGAAAGAGACACGTGTACCCCAATGTTCATTGCAGCACTGTTTATAATAGCCAAGACATGGAAGCAACCTAGATGTCCATCAGCAGACAAATGGATAAGAAAGCAGTGGTACATATACACAATGGAGTATTACTCAGCCATTAAAAAGAATACATTTGAATCAGTTCTAATGTAATGAGGTGGATGAAACTGAAGCCTATTATACAGAGTGAAGTAGGCCAGAAAGAAAAAACACCAATACAGTATAATAATGCATATATATGGAATTTAGAAAGATGGTAATGATAACCATGTATGTGAGACAGCAAAAGAGACACAGATGTATAGAACAGTGTTTTGGACTCTGTGGGAGAGAGCAAGGGTGGGATGATTTGGGAGAATGGCATTAAAACATGTATATTATCATATGTGAAACGAATTGCCAGTCCAGGTTTGATGCATGATACAGGATGCTTGGGGCTGGTGCCCTGGGATGACCCAGAGGGATGGTATGGGAAGGGAGGTGGGAGGAGGGTTCAGGATTGGGAACTCATGTACACCCGTGGCAGATTCATGTCAATGTATGGCAAAACCAATACAATATTGTAAAGTAATTAACCTCCAATTAAAATAAATAAATTTATATTTTTTTAAAAAGATGTTCAACATCAATAACAATAGAAAAATACAAAATAAGCATTATGATATATCACCTCATACCCATAGGATGGCCACTATCAAATACATCAATAATAAAAAACAAACAAAAATAGTAAACAGCAAGTGTTGGTGACGATGCAGAGAAAGTTGAATCCTTAGAGTGGGATTGTGAGGTGGTGCAACCAATGAAGGAAATAGTATCGCAAATTAAAAAATAGAACTGTCAGATGATGCAGCAATCCTAGTTCTGAGTATATTTTGGAAATGTGATCTCAAAGCTAAATTTTCACACTCATGGTCATAGCAAGAATATCCACAAAAGCCAAGCATCCCAAATATCTATTAATGGATAGAGGAGTAAACAAAATGTGATATATACATAGAATGGAATATTATTCTTCCTTACAAGGAAATACTGTCACCTGATACAACCTGGACAAGTCTTTAATGTCTGCACGTTACATTAAGTGAAATAAACCAATTATGAAAAAAATAAACACTGCACAATTCTATTTATATCTTGTTGCTGTTCAGTCTCTCAGTTGTGTCCGAGTCTTTGTGACTCCATGACGTGTAACATGCCAGGCTTCACTGTTCTTCATTATCTCCCAAAGTTTGCTCAAACTCATGTCCATTTAGTTGATGATACCATCCAACCATCTCATCTTCTGTTGCCCCCTTCTCCTCCTGCCCTTAGTCTTTCCTAGAGTCACAGTCCTTTCCAATGAGTTCTCTCTTCACATCAAGTAGCCAAAGTATTGGAGCTTCATCTTCAGCATCAGTCCTTCCAATGAATATTCAGGACTGATTTCCTTTAGNCTCATCTTCTGTTGCCCCCTTCTCCTCCTGCCCTTAGTCTTTCCTAGAGTCACAGTCCTTTCCAATGAGTTCTCTCTTCACATCAAGTAGCCAAAGTATTGGAGCTTCATCTTCAGCATCAGTCCTTCCAATGAATATTCAGGACTGATTTCCTTTAGGGTTAAGTGGTTTGATCTCCTTGCAGTCAAAGGGACTCTCAAGAGTCTTCACTAACACCATAGTTTGAAAGCAACAATTCTTTGGTGCAGGCACTCAAGGTCTTCCCTTTTGGCTCAGCAGTAAAGAATCCAACTGCATTGCAGGAGGTATGGGTTCTCTCCCTGGGCCTGGAAGATCTCCTGGAGAAGGAAATGACAACCCAGTCCAGTATTCCTACCTGGGAAATCCCATAGACAAAGGAGTCAGGTGGGCTATGGTCCAAGGGATTGTAAGAGTCTGACATGACTTAGCAACTAAATCACCATCATCAACCACTAAAGTACTCAAACTTACTGAAACAAGAAGTAGAATGGTGTTTACCAAGGACTACACAGGGGGAAATTAGGAGTTATTGTTTGTAGTGTAGAAAGTTTCAGTTTTTCAAGGTTAAAAGTCCTGGAAATATATTTCACAACATTATGAATGTACATAGAACTACTTAATGGTTGTTTTGTGCATTTTATGTTAGGTATTTTTGACCACAACATAAAACAAAGTGAAAAATTAAAATTTTAGTAATTTATAAATTGAACAATATTCATAATAAAAATTGTCATAGTTAGATTTTTAACATTTTTAACATAACATGATTTATCAGAATTAAGACGGGAACTCAAAAACATGGGACTTTCTGGTGGTTCAGTGGTTAAGGCTCGATGCTTTCACTTCAGATGTCATGGTTTCCCTGGTCAGGGAACTAGGATCCCATATGCTGTGTAGTGCAAACAAAATTAAATAAATAAGTGAACATGAAAATAAATAAAACATTCTTGATGTGTGCATATAAAGTAACATGCTAATAAGTATGAGAAAATATTCTTACTGAGAACTAAATATGTATTTTCAGATATTTTTCAATTTGCAGTTTCTACAAACTCTTCCACATATAACTTTATATTTCTTATGCCATCATATATATTATTTTCAAAACACAGTTGCCAAATTACATGTGAAATGTGTTTTTATGCTGATTACACTCTATAAGTTAGACTGCTTTGTTACTAATCTTCCTGTTAACACAGATACTAAGTTCTGGGAGTACATTCTATCAGTCTTGATTCCTAGAATAAAAGGAAGTAAATTGATATATTCCTATATTTAGAGAGAATCCAAGTGTGCCTAAAAAAAAAAAAACTGGAATGTTAACTTTTTTATATGTCTAAATCAATATTTAGAATATTCACTAATTGTATATTAATTTTCTGATATTTGAAGTTAAGAATTTAATAACATATGGAACATAATTTAAGAGCAATAAACTATTTAATCAGACATGATATTTTAAATACTGTTCAGTCTATCTATGTTTACTTACATTCTATAATTATATTTTGCAGTTTTAGAGTTAACAAAATTGTTAAAATTGATATCACTCCAACCTTAAATTTTAAGATTAATTCCATTCAGTCTTTAATTCAACTATTTTTGTGTCTGTAAATTTTGTTTTAAAATAGCATTTGACTAAAAGGCTCAGTGGTAAAGAACCCATTTGCCATCCTAGGGATGTGAATTTGAGGAGGAAATGGCNAAATTGTTAAAATTGATATCACTCCAACCTTAAATTTTAAGATTAATTCCATTCAGTCTTTAATTCAACTATTTTTGTGTCTGTAAATTTTGTTTTAAAATAGCATTTGACTAAAAGGCTCAGTGGTAAAGAACCCATTTGCCATCCTAGGGATGTGAATTTGAGGAGGAAATGGCAACCCATTCCAGTGTTCTTTCCTGGGAAATTCTATGGGAAAAGGAGCCTGGCAGGCTACAATTCATGGGATCACATAGAGTCAGATAGGATTTAGTGACTAATCACAAGAACAAAAACTGTGATGCATAGTTACCCAGAATTTCAAATACCCACAGCTACTCCTTAAAATATTAAACAATAACACATAAAATAACAATAACACATAAGTAACAATAAATGTAAGTCTTATTAATAAGCAGCAGAGTATCAGAATTTGATCATAGTATATAATAAATTTAAGGCTCACATAAAGATGTGAAGAAAAGATATCAAGAATTTAAGTATCCCTGACCTCAATAAACTGAACTTCTCTGAGAAAAGAAATATGAACATTTGTTTCTTTTCTCATTATACATTCCCATACTTCTATTCCAATCAGAAAAAGAGACAATGATCCTCTATCTCAACACTGTTGTTGTTAGCCTAAAAGTGTTAGACTTGTGACCACATTGACTATAATCTATGGGATTTTCAGGTGAGAAAACTGAATTGTGTTTCCTTTTCCTTCTCCAAGTTATCCTCCTGATTCAGGGATCAAAGCCATGTCTCTTGCATTGCAGGTGGTCTCTTGCATTGCAGGCAGATTTTTTACCACTGAGCCACCAGAAAAGCCCCTATAACAATATAGGTACATTAAAAATAATGACTATTTTGGAAACTCCATAGTGGTCTGATTGTTACAACTCAGCACTTTCACTGCCATGGCCTGGGTTCAATCCCTAGTGGGGAAACTAAAATCCCTCAAGCCTCACAACATGGCCAAGAGGGAAAAAAAAAACAGTGCACAATTCAAGGGTACACAGTTAAAATCTCCCTTTTCCAGTACTCAGTTCAGTCGCTCAGTTGTGTCTAACTTTTTGAGACCCCATAGACTGCAGCATGCCAGACTTCCTTGTCCATCACTAACTCCCAGAGCTTCCTCAAACTCACATCCATCAAGTCAGTGTTGCCATCCAACAATCTCATCCTCTTTCATCCCCTTCTTCTCCTGCCTTCAATCTTTCCCAGCATCAGGGGCTTTTCCAAGGAGTCAGTTCTTCTCATCAGGTGGCCAAAGTATTGGAGTTTCAGCTTCAGCATCAGTCCNTCACATCCATCAAGTCAGTGTTGCCATCCAACAATCTCATCCTCTTTCATCCCCTTCTTCTCCTGCCTTCAATCTTTCCCAGCATCAGGGGCTTTTCCAAGGAGTCAGTTCTTCTCATCAGGTGGCCAAAGTATTGGAGTTTCAGCTTCAGCATCAGTCCTTCCAAAGAATATTCAGGACTGATTTACTTGAGGATTGACTGATTTTATCTCCTTGCAGTCCAAGGGACTCTCAAGAGTCTAAGTCCTGAGCCATTCAGTTATGCTCCCCAGAAGCAGCTGCATTATAAAGAATGTCTATGCATAGCAAACAACTTAAATGTTATTTTTTTAAGTAATAATAAATAGGCTTTAGTAATTTTTAGATATCTTTCTTGGTACACAATGAGTCCAATACTTTTCAGGAGACCTTCACACTCTGGCTAAGGGAAGGCTAGCTCTTCAGTTACCTTGCAAAATAGAAGCTTTCTGTTTGGGATTCACAAAATCTATGGCACTAGTGGTCCTTGTGAAAGTGCTTTACTTTCTCATCTTCTCCAACAGGCCCATCTATTGTAGAAATTTTTTTCTATTGCTGTTCTCACTAGAAAACATCAGGTACAGAAAGGTTTTCCAGTGTCTTTTGAGTGTTATCCTCCTAGTTTTGTTGTTGTTGTTGTTACTGATGTTGTACTTTTCTTTTTATTCACTAATAATTTTAAAGGGAAATTTACAAAAGGTGTACAAAAACTGCTTTATCTGAATGATTTGAGAGTGGATTGAAGATACAATGACTTCATGATGATTTTGTAGAAACTTTCAGATATGATGGTTGAAAATGAAAATGTTAGTTCCTTAGTTGTGTCTGACTCTTCATGACCCTGTGGACTGTAGCCTACTAGGCTCCTCTGTCCATGGAATTCCCCAGGAAAGAATACTGCTCTGGGTAGCCATTATCTTCTCCAAGAGATCTTCTCAACCCAGGGATCAAATCTGGGTATCCTCCACTGCAGAAAGATTCTTTACCATCTGAGCCACGAGGGGACCCAGTATTGGAACTTCCCTGGTAGTCCAGTGGTTAAGACTCCATGCTCTCAAGGCAGAGGGCCTGCGTTCAGTTCAGTCCCTCAGCAGAGAACTAGATCCAGCATATCACAACTAAAGTTCCCACATGCCACAACTAATACCTGGCACAGATAAATTAAATATATATATATAATTATTAGAGTATTATTTTAACTTACCAGGGCATTCTCCTATATATTCATTACATAACCATCATGATAAGGAAGGTAGTACTAAGATAGTACTACCGTATAATCCTGAGATTCAAGTTTCATCAAAAGCTTCAATAATAAATTCGGCCATTTCAAGATCATGCTTTAATTTTGGTTATTATTTTCATTAGTGACATTCAGTCTAGAATAGTTTTTCAGAATTTTGAAGATTACAAGACAGTTGTCTAGTGAAAAGTCCCTCAACCTGGGTGTGTCTGATGTTTTGTCATAATTATATTCTATATTTATTTTATGTATCTTTAGAAGAAATATCACAGAAATGGCATGGAGTTCATATTTTAACATGTTAAATTGAACACAGAGATTCCATCATGAGTGGCATTAATTTTGATCACTTGAATAAAGTGTACTCAGCCAGATTTCAGTTTTATAAGCTCATGCTTAATCAGTGTAAACCAATGCCAAGTAGAAGTTACCTATGGATTTTCTCAGTCTGTGGCTTTTGAAAGCAGACAGGGAATATCAAGCCTTATTTTTTCAAATGTATATCCTTTGAGTTACATCTAAACCCGAAGTAAAATTGTCTTGTTTACATGTGTATAATATATATGAAATCTAGTTTCTAGGACAGTCTTTACTATATGTCAAGTACTGTCCTAGGAACTAGAGTACTTTTTTAATATATATTATGAAGAAATAAGGGATATGCCTGTGTCCTTATGAGAAGAACAGACACACATTTCACTTGGCTCTTATCTCAAGAGTGGAAGCCAGCTTCAGACTGTAAGAAGAAACTCGTTTTCTTGGTGGCATGGGAATCAGGGAGGCAAGAAAATATATGAGGCCTGGTCAAGAAGAGAAGGCATGAATGTTTGTTTTTTTCCATAATCTTACAGAGGAGAATGTAGGCACTGGGTGGTCTACTGAACATAGTCCACTGAAAGGAGACTTCACTTCCACAGTTTTCCCCTTTTTAGGGAAAGTGTAGGTGGTGCTAGTGGTAAAGAACCTGCCTGCCAATGCAGGAGATGTAAGAGAAGTGGGTTCGATCCTTGGGTCAGCAAGATCCCCTGCAGGGGGAAATGGCAATCCACTCCAGTATTCTTGCCTGGAAAATTCCATGGAAAACAAAGGAGCCTGACAGGCTACAGTCCACAGGGTCACACAGAGTCAGAAATGACTGAAATAACTTATACACACATATGTGAAAAGTTTTACAGTCTGAACTTGCATTGCAGCTATCTCTGGGCCAGATTGTTTAAATTTATGGTGCCTATGGTTGAAAAATGATCTCTGAGCACTTTGGTCATGGGATATTCCAACTCCTACAGTTAAGATAGAGTTGCCAGATTTGGTAAGTAAAAATACACACAGGAATCCAGTCAAATTTGAAATTGGGGTTAATGACAAATGCTTTATATAAATATGCATTGTTCAATATTTAGAGCCAACTTATATTAAAAATGTTATTTGATTTTTTTTAGTTTAGATTTAACTGAGCATCCTCTATTCCTTAGCAACCATACTGTAAGGATGAGAAAGATACTAGTGTAGTAAGTGTAGCCCCATTGCTGCAGAGAGAAAGACGAGTCTTAAATCCCAGTTATCCTATTGCTCAGGCAAAGTAGAAAGAGCACCTTAGATCATTTATTGATTGTTTTTCCTACTGTTCCATTAACAATAACAATTAACATTAAACCTAAAATCTTCGCACATTTGTCCATTTCAAAAATGCATACAGTACATAAAGTTTCGTATGTTTCTATCCTGACAACTATAATGCATTATGTCTTTTTGTTGACATAATTTTGTAAGAAATATAATTACATTTCATATAACACGTTTGGCTTGATTTTGCTTTATTTAAATAATTATATCAACCTTGAAGAACACATGTTAATGAAATCCCTCCCTTTTTCTCAGGTTCATGGGTGTATGTCTTACATTGTCAGTGGAATATAGAGAGGAGGAAGTAGTTGAAACATTTTTCCCTACCAAATGTGTATTCTACCCCCTTATACTAAATCTCCTTTACCTCATTTTCCTGCCAGTGGAATTCACAAATTTTTCTTTGCATTCAGCTAGACACATGGAATATCTTTTAAAATACAAATAAAAAGATTGCATTAGGAAGCCTAGATTTTTTTTTTCTTTCTAATGAAGAGAATTTCAAGGAGAAATTACTCTTCTTTTCCTTGGAGGCAGTGTAATAAATATGATGTCAAGATCTATAGTAACAATCCAGTGACTCTGGAAGAAGGTTCAATTCAGTTGCTCAGTCATGTCCGATTCTTTGCACCCCCATGTACTGCAGTACTACAGGCTTCCCTGTCTATCACCAACTCCCAGAGTTTACCCGAACTCACATCCATTGAGTTGGTGATGTCATCCGACCATCTCATCTTCTGTTGTCCCCTTTTCCTCCTGCCTCTAATCTTTCCCAGCATCAGGGTCTTTTCAAATGAGTCAGCTCTTCACATCAGATGGCTGAAGTACTGGAGTTTCGGCTTCAACATCAGTCCTTCCAATGAACACTCAAGACTGATCTCCTTTAGGTTTGATCTCCTTGCAGTCCAGGACTCTCAAGAGTCTTCTCCAACACTACAGTTCTAAAGCATCAATTCTTCAGTGCTCAGCTTTCTTTACAGTCTAACTCTCACATCCATACCTGATTACTGGAAAAACCATAGCCTTGACTAGACAGATCTTTGTTGTCAAAGTATTGTCTTTGCTTTTTAATATGCTGTCTAGGTTGGTCATGGCTTTCCTTCCAAGGAGTAAGTGCCTTTTAATTTCATGGCTGCAGTTACCATCTGCAGTGACGTTGGAGCCCAAAAAACTAAAGTCTGACACAGTTTCCACTGTTTCCCCATCTGTTTCCCATGAAGTGATGGGACCGGATGCCATGATCTTTGTTTTCTGAATGTTGAGCTTTAAGCCAACTTTTTCACTCAACTCTCTCACTTTCATCAAGAGGCTCTTTAGTTCTTCTTCATTTCTGCCATAAGGGTGGTGTCATGTGCATATCTGAGATTATGGATATTTCTCAAGGCAATTTTGATTCCAGTTTGTGCTTCATCCAGCCCAGTGTTTCCATGATGTACTCTGCATATAAGTTAAATAGGCAGGCTGACTATATACAGCCTTGACATATTCCTATTTGGAATCAGTCTGTTGTTTCATGTGCAGTTCTAACTGTTGCTTCCTGACCTGTGTACAGGATTCTCAGGAGGCAGGTCAGGCAATCTGGTATTCCAATCTCTTTCAGAATTTTCCACAGTTTATTGTGACCCACACAGTCAAAGGCTTTGGCATAATCAATAAAGCAGAAATAGATGTTTTTTTTGGAACTCACTTGCTTTTTCCATGACTCAGCAGATTTTGGCAATTTGATATCTGGGTCCTCTGCCTTTTCTAAACCCAACTTGAACATCTGGAAGTTCATGGTTCATGTACTATTGAAGCCTGGCTTGGAGAATTTTGAGCATTACTTTACTAGCATGTGAGATGAGTGCAACTGTGCAGTAGTTTGAACCTTCTTTTCATTGCCTTTCTCAGGGATTGGAATGAAAACTAACCTTTTCCAGTCCTGTGGCCACTGCTGAGTTTTCCAAATTTGCTGGCATATTGAGTGCAGCACTTTCACAGCATCATCCTTCAGGATTTGAGATGCTTGGGGCTGGTGTACTGGGACGACCCAGAGGGATGGTACAGGGTGGGGGGAGGAGGAAGAGGGGTTCAGGATGGGGAACACGTGTATACCTGTGGCTGATTCATGTTGATGTATGGCAAAACCAATACAATATTGTAAAGTAATTAACCTCCAATTAAAATAAATAAATTTATATTTTTTAAAATAAATGAAATGACTTAACTGGAATTCCATCACCTCTACTAGCTTTGTTCGTAGTGATGTTTCTTAAGGCCCACTTGACTTCACATTCCAGGATGTCTGGCTCTAGGTGAGTGATCACACCACCGTGATTCTGGGTTGTGAAGATCTTTTTTGTATAGTTCTGTGCATTCTTGCCACCTCTTCTTAATATCTTCTGCTTCTGTTAGGTCTATCCTATTTTGTCCTTTATTGAGCCCATCTTTGCATGAAATTTCCCTTGGTATCTCTAGTTTTCTTGAAGAGATTTCAAGTCTTTCCCATTCTATTGTTTTCCTCTCTTTGTTTGCACTGATCACTGAGGAAGGCTTTCTTATCTCTCCTTGCTATTCTTTGGAACTCTGTATTCCAATGGGTATATCTTTCCTTTTCTCCTTTGCTTTTGGCTTCTCTTCTTTTCACAACTATTTGTAAGGCCTCCTCAGACAACCATTTTGCTTTTTTGTTTTTCTTTTTCTTGGGGATGGTCTTGATCCCTGTCTCCTGTACAATGTCACGAACCTCCGTCCATAGTTCTTTGGAGGCAGTGTAATAAATACAATGTCAAGATATATGGTAGCAATCCAGTGACCCTGGAAAAAGAGACAGTACTGAAACCAATAGCTGAGGTTGGCTAAGAAGAATATAACATACTCAGGGTATCAATGACATAGCGTGCTGCTAAATTAGTCAAGGCTTCTGTATCTTTGTTTTGTGATATAATGAATGTCTTTATTTATTTAATGTAAAAGAATCTGAATACACACACACACACACATTACCTTATTTTACCCTTGAAATGAACCTACCATTGCAAATTAACTTTGTGTTGCATGCTAAGTCATTTCCATCGTGTCTGAGTTTTTGCAACCCTATGGACAGTAGCCCACCTGGTTCCTCTGTCCATGGAATTCTCCAGACAAGAATACTGGAGTAGGTGTTTGTGCCCTCCTCCAGGGGATCTTCCCAACACAGGAATTGTACCCATGTCTCTTATGTCTTCTGCATTAGAGGGGTGAGGGTTTCTTTACCACTAGCACCAACTGAGAAGCTCAAAATTCAATAAAAATTAAAGAAATCTGAAAAAAAAAGAGTATAGGCTTTACATGTATAGTATCATAAATGAAACGAATCACCAGTCCAGGTTCGATGCATGATACTGGATCCTTGGGGCTGGTACACTGAGACGACCCAGAAGGATGGTACGGGGAGGGAGGAGGAGGGGGGTTCAGGATGGGGAACACTTGTATACTTGTGGCGGATTCATTTTGATGTATGGCAAAACCAATACAATATTGTAAAGTAATTAGCCTCCAATTAAAATAAATAAATTTATATTTAAAATATATATATTATAATGTCCTTATTTCTTAAGTCATTTTCAGTTGGGTTGTTACTTGCTGCTGACATATTACCATCTGGTTCTCATCAAGAACTGCCCATTATGATATTTACTGTTACATTCATCACCATGTTATGTCCTAACTTGCCCATGCATATAGGCTGCCCCTGAATCTTTGCTCATTTTAATCTTCAAAGTTCCATTTAAAGAAATAATGTTTATGCTCTTACCAAGGAAACTATGAGACTGTTTAAGATCATCTGCTTAGGTTCTTCATGCAGATCTAATTTTTATGAGGCTCACTAGCCTTTCTTCCTCCTTCATGGATCACCCTTGTCATGGTGAAGGGGCTTGCATAACTCAATGAATCTATGAGCTATGCCATGCCATGCCACCCAAGACAGACTGGTCATAATGAAGAGTTTTGATAAAACGTGGTCCACTGGAAAAGAGATAAGAAGGCCTTCTTAAATGAATAATGCAAACAATATATATAAGAAAGTAATAGAATGGGAAAGACGAGATCTCTTTGAGAAAATTAGGGATATCAAGAGAACATTTCATACAAGACTGGGCACAATAAAAGACAAAAACTCTAAGGATGTAGGGGAAGCAGAAGTGATTAAGAAGAAGTGGCAAGAACCCACAGACCTATACAAGAAAGGTCTTAATGATTCAGATGAACAAGATGGTTCAGTCACTCACCTACAGCCAGACATCATGGAGGGTGAAGTCAAGTAGGCCTTAAGAACCATTAGTATGAACAAAGTTAATGGAGGTAATGAAATTGGTATTGCATTCAATATGCCAGCAAATTTGGAAAACACAACAGTGGCCACAGGACTGGTAAAGGTCAGTTTTCATCCCAATCCCAAAGAAGGACAACACTTAAGATTGTTCAGACTATCATAAGTGAAGTGAAGTTGCTCAGTCGTGTCCAACTCTTTGCGACCCCATGGACTGTAGCCTACTAGGCTTCTCCATCCATGGATTCTCCAGGCAAGAATACTGGAATGGGTTACCATTTCCTTCTCCAGGGGATCTTTCTCATGCAGGGATCAAACCTAGGTCTTCTGCATTGGAGACAGACACTCTAACCTCTGAGCCACCAGGGAAGACCTCAGACTATCATACAATAGTGCTAATTTCACATACTAGCAATATTATGCTCAAAATCATTCAAGTTAGGCTTCAGCAGTTAGTGAACCAAGAACTTACAGATATAAAAGCTAGATTTCAAAAAGGGAGAAGAGCCAGAGATCAAATTGCCAACATTGGTTGAATAATGGAGAAAACAAGTATGTTCCAGGGGAAAAAAAAAAAATGAAACCACATCTACCTCTGCTTCATTGGCTACACTAAAGACTTCAATTGTGTGGATCACAAGAAACTGTGGAAAGCTGTTTAAAAAAAAAACGAGAGTACTAGATCACCTTACCTGTCTCCTCTATGTGGGTTATGAAACAGTATTAGAACTGTACATGGAACTGACTGGTTCAAAATTGGAAAAGGATTATGACACCCTGCTTATTTAACTTATATGGAGAGGTGTTGTTGTTGTTGTAGTCTCTAAGTCATGTCCAACTTTGTAACTCCATAGACTACTGTATCCATGGGATTTGCCAGGCAAGAATATTGGAGATAGGACTTCCCTGGTGGCTCAGACAGTAAAGCATCTGCCTATAATGCAAGAGACCTAGGTTCAGTCCCTAGGTTGGGAGGATCTCCTGGAGAAGAAAATGGCAACCCACTCCAATATTCTTTTCTGAAAAGTCCCATGAACAGAGGAACCTGGTAGGCTACAGTCCATGGGGTCACAAAGCGTCAGACATGACTGAGCGACTTCACTTTCACTAATATTGGAGTGGGTTGCTGTTTCCTTCTCCAGGGGATGTACCTGACCTAGGGATAGAACCTGTGTCTCCTTCACTGGCAGGTCGATTCCTTACTGTTGAGCCACCAGGGAAGCCTTTATATGCAGAGTACACCATATAAAATGCCAGTCTGGATGAATCACAAACTGTAATCATGATTACTGAAAAAATATCAACAATCTCAGATATGCAGAAGATACCACTTTAATGGCAGAACATGAAAAAGAACTAAATAACCTCTTGATAAGGGTGAAAGAAGAGTGTGAAAAAGTTGGTTTGAAACACAAATTTTCAAATTTACAGTCTCTTAACCTCATGGAAAATAGAAGATGAAAAAGTGGAAGCAAGGATAGATTTTATTTTCTTGGGCTCCAAAATCACTGTGGATGGTCACTGTAGCCATGAAGTTAAATGATGCTTGTTCCTTGGGAGGAAAGGTATGACAAACCTAGATAGTGTATTAAAAAGCAGAGACAAAAATAAATTTGCCTACAAGGGTTTGTCATAGCTGATGCTGGCAGGCTACAGAGCATGAGATTGTAAAGAGTCAAACATGACAGAGACCAAACGACAACAATGTTTTTTTTTTCCAGTAGTTATGTAAGGATGTGAAACTTGGTTCATGTAGAAGGCTGAGCATGGAAGAATTGATGCTTTTGAATGTGATGCTGGAGAAGACTCTTTAATGTCCCTTGAGTTATAAGGAGGTCAAACTAGTCGATCTTAAAGGAAATCAACCGTGCATATTCATTGGAAAGACTTACTGAAACTGAAGTTCTAATACTTGGCCACCTGATGCAAAGACCTGAGTCAATGGGAAAAGCCCCTGATGCTGGGAAAAATTGAAGACAAAAGGAGAAGGGAGCAGCAGAGGATACGATGGTTAAACAGCATCACCAAAATGAATTTGAACAAACTCTGGAGGATTATGGAGGACAGAGGAGCCTGGTGTGCAAAAGTCTATGGGGTGCAAAGAATTGTGCATGACTTAGCCACTGAACAACAAATACAGCCCCTCTTCTTTCCCTAGTTCTACCTGGAAAACAAAATATGTTTCTTCTGCTTTTAGATTGTGGCAATTTGGGGGAGATATGCTGCGATTCATGGGGTCACAAAGAGTCGGACACAACTGAGCGACTGAACTGAACTGAACTGATGTCTCTCTCTTGGACCTGGATTATAGTACAGGAAAATAGAGACTTATTTCAAAGAAAATCACTCCCATCTACCCACTGCTGCTTACATACCCTCTCACTCCTGTTTCTGAAGTGCCATTTCCTCTCTCTCTCTCTCTCCATGTATCTTTTTGAAGTATATTGCTTTTGGTGTGGGCTCTTTCTCCTCTCCCCAAAGACTAGTCATCTGACATTCAAAAGTTAGGAGAGACTGCTTTGGCTAACATACCTTCACCTGGAGCAGTGAGCATAGCACATTTTAAGTTCTGTTTTCAACAGATGAGGAAGTGAAGGGATCAGAAGACATAAGAAAATAGTTTCATTATTATTTCAAATTTATGAGCCTAGCACACACAGATTTAAATTTATAGAGTCATTCTCAACAAATTTCCTCACTGTCTTCATTCAGTTCTAAATGTGTCTCAGGAAGGGGTTGAGGCTGCGCACTTCCAGTATATCTTTCAAGAGATTTTGGAAATAGAACTGTATTATCACCCATTTCAGGTCATTTTCTGGTATACAGGGTAAACAAAGTTTGTTACATATTCAACCATTAATGTCACTTACCGCTACTGCTAAGTCACTTCAGTCATGTCCGACTCTGTGCGACCCCATAGACGGCAGCCCACCAGGCTCCCCCGTCCCTGGGATTCTCCAGGCAAGAATACTGGAGTGGGTTGCCATTTCCTTCTCCAATGCGTGAAAGTGAAAGTGAAAGTGAAGTCGCTCAGTCGTGTCTGACTCTTAGCGACCCCATGAACTGCACCCTACCAGGCTCCTCCACCCATGGGATTTTCCAGGCAAGAGTACTGGAGTGGTAATGTCACTTAAAGGCTTCTTAAATTTAGTTATCTTCAGGTTAGATATATGCTGTATCCTACTGAAAAAACTAACTCTAGAGGATTTTGTAAGGTACTTGTTATAGGGGTGATTTTGACACTTGACCTCAGTATCTGGTAACAGATGAGTTAGGGGAGATTAATTCTGAAGTTTTATCAGTTAGTGTCAAATTTCATGGGGGAGACTTTTAGGAGAAGTGAGAGTATGAAAATCACTTAAATGGGTCTTGGGTGATATAAATGTGAAATAGGTTTATTTTTAATGAAAGTAGGGTTTGAAACTATACTAAATTGCTATACATATTAATGTTTGAAATTGTTTTCCTCTGAGCAAAACTGACTCTTTCCAAGATTATTATGCTGCTGAAATCCATTCTGTAGAATTATGCAAGCAATAAATGGCTCTATTCCTTCTCACTTTACAGTGAAAAAAAAAAAAAGGTGAACAGCTAGGATCCAGATTGGTTTTAAGAATCTACCTTATTGAAGATTTTGTTTTTCCCCATTGTATATTTCTTCTTCTTTTGCTATATATTTGTTGACTACATAAGTACAGGTTTATTTCTGTCCCATTGATTATGGATATTCTTCTGTGGCAATATAATAATGTTTCAATTACTTTAGTTTATAGCTTAGCTTGAAATCATGGAGCATACTTCCAGCTTTGTTCTTTATCAAGATTACCTTGGCTATTTGAAGCCTTTTGAATTTTTACACAATTTTAGAATTACTTGTTCTAGTCCTGAAAAATTGCAATGGTATTTTGATAGGGATTGCAGAGAATCTGCTAATTGCCTTGTGCTATGTGGTAATTTTTAACAATATTAGTGCTTCCAATTTATGAGTATATTGTAACTTGCCATTTTTTAGTGGGTCTACAATTTCTTTCATCAATATCTTACAGTTTCCTAAGCACAGATCTCTTCCTTCCTTGGTTAGATGTATTCCTATTCTTATTGATGCAACTGTAAACAGAATTGTTTTCTTCCTTTCTCTTTCTGATAGTGCATTGTTAGTGTGTAGAAACATGTCAGATTTCTGTATATTAATCTTGTATCCTGCAACTTTATTGAATTCACTTATTCTAATTTTTTTTTTAGTGAAGTCCTTAGGACTTTCTACATATAGTATTACATTATTTGCAAATAGTGGCAGTTTTACTTCTTTCCAGTTTAGACTAGTTTATTTTTCTCATCTGATTGCTGTACTTAAAGCTTACAAAATTATATTGAACAAAAGTGGTAAAAGTGAGCATCTTTGTATTGTTCCTATGCTTAGAGGAAATACAGGTTAGCTTTCCCCATTGATTACAATATTTGTTGTAGGGGTGTCATATATGGCTTTTATTAAGTTGAAGCATGTTCCTTTTTTGTTGACATTACTTTTCATTGGAAAAAAGATCTTTATAGTCAAAGCTATGATTTTTTCAGTAGTCATGTGTGAGTGTCAGAGTTAGACCACAAAGAAGGCTGAGCATTACCAACTGATGCTTTTGAACTGTGGTATTGGAGAGGACTTGAGAGTCCCTTGAGCTGCAAGGATATCAAACCAGTCAATTCTAAAAGAAGTCAACCTTGAATATTCATTGGAAGTACTAATGCTGAAGCTGAAGCTGAAGCTCTGATGTTTGGCCAGCTGATGCAAAGAATAGAATCATTGGAAAAGACCCTGATGCTGGTGAAATGTTGTTGTTAAGCCGTGAAAGACACTGGGATTCTTGGCCTCCAGAGGGGAGAAATTCAACCCGGGGCCAGTGATGAGGCTTGACCACTCAGAGCTTTTGTGTAATAAAGTTTTATTAAAGTATAAAATAGATAGAAAAGGCTTCTGACATAGACTTCAGAAGGGGGAAGAAAGAGTGAGCCCCTGCTAGTCTTTACCTGGATGTTATATAGCTACTAACAGTGAAAGGAATTGTCTCAAACAGTGAAAGGAACTGGAGAAAGGAAATGTCTCAAAACTCAGAGACTGGCACCAGGCCCCTCACCCACAAAATGCATTTTGAGATAACACTGGCACAAAGTGAGTTGTGAACCATAAAATGATTGGCATGAATCTTGAAGAATAGCAGGTTTCCAAGCAAATACAGTCTCATTAACACAGCTTAAGAGAACATTTGCATATTAAAACACACTGGTTTTGTCAAGCCAGTTCTGATTCTTAGGCTGAACTGACTTGAAGACAGAGTCTAGAGTTAATACATAGTTTATTAACATAGCTTGAGACAAACCATTTCCATAAGAAAAATGCATTGGTTAGCTCAAGGTTTTGGAAAAGGCAATGGCACTCCACTCCAGTACACTTGCCTGGAAAAATCCCATGAACGGAGGAGCCTGGTAGGCTACAGTCCATAGGGTCGCTAAGAGTCAAACACGACTGAGAGACTTCGCTTTGACTTTTCACTTTCATGCACTGGAGAAGGAAATGGCAACCATTCCAGTATTCTTGCCTGGAGAATCCCAGGGACGGCAGTGCCTGGTGGGCTGCCATCTATGGGGTTGCACAGAGTTGGACACGACTGAAGCGACTTAGTAGTAGCAGTAGTAGTAGCTCAAGGTTTGAGAAAAGTTAAGTTCAGGTGGAACCAGGTGTTGTCATGGCAACACATAAGTTTAAAAAAAACTTTTTAAATTTGTATAGAGAAGGGGAAAAAATCTAACACTTGTTTGCTTCCTCCTGCCACTTAAGAGAGAGATTTTAAAATGTATGACACTTGCAGCCTATTTCTTCTGTTTGGAGACCCCTGGCCTTCCTACTTGTTACCCTCTCATTGAGAAAGATTGAGGGCAGGAGGAGAAGCGGGCAACAGAGGATGAGATGGCTGGATAGCATCACGGTCTCAATGGACATGAGTTTGAGCAAACTCTGGGAGATAGTGAAGGGCAGGAAAGCCTGGCTTGCTGCAGTCCATGGGAATCACAAAGATTCAGACACAACTGAATGACAAAACTAAAACTTTTTCCCTCAATACTGTTTGTAGAGAGTTTTTAATCATGAATAAATGTTGTTTTTTTTCTGCAACTAATGAGATGATCATATAATGTTGATTCTTCAGTTTGTTAATGTGTTATATGAAATTGATTGATTTATGGGTACTGACCCATAACCAGGGAAGGCAATGGCACCCCACCCCAGTACTCTTGCCTGGAAAATCCAATGGATGGAGTAGCCTGGTGGGCTGCAGTCCATGGGGTCGCTAACAAGTCGGACAGACTGAGCGACTTCAGTTTCACTTTTTTCTTTCATGCATTGGAGACGGAAATGGCAACCCACTCCAGTATTCTTGCCTGGAGAATCCCAGGGATGGGGGAGCCTGGTGGGCTGCCGTCTATGGGGTCACACAGAGTCGGACACAACTGAAGTGACTTAGCAGCAGCAGCAGCAGACCCATAACAGCATCTCTAAGATAAACCCCACTTCATCATTGTATAAGATCCTATTAATATATTGCTGAAATTTTTTGCTGCTACTTATTGAGGATTTTGCATCTGGTTTTTTTTCAGGGATCTTGACCTATAATTTTATTTTATGTTATTGTGGTTGCTTTGTACTTAGTGACCGGTGCACTAAGCGCGGGCAGCTGCAACCGGAGCACTAAGCGCGCCCGAGAGGAGCTACCCCAAGTCCTAAGTCAGGGGCAGAAGCCGAAAGGACCCCATGCCCAAAGGGCAGCAGCCAAGAGGAGCTACCCCGTGTCCAAGGTCAGGGGCGGTGGCCGGGAGGAGCTACCCCATGTCCAAGGAGCGGTGGCTGCACGGATGCAGGAGGGCCTAAAAGATCTATCCCATCTTTAAGGTCAGGAAGGGTGGCAGTGAGGAGACACCCTTCATCCAAGGTAAGGAGCAGCGGCTGCACTTTGCTGGAGCAGCCGTGAAGAGATAACCCATGCCCAAGGTAAGAGAAACCCAAGTAAGATGGTAGGTGTTGCAAGAGGGATCAGAGGGCAGACACACTGAAACCATACTCACAGAAAACTAGTCAATCTAATCACACTAGGACCACAGCCTTTTCTAACTCAATGAAACTAAACCATGTCTGTGGGGCAACCCAAGATAGGCAGGTAATGGGGGAGAGGTCTGACAGAATGTGGTCCACTGAAGAAGGGAATGGCAAACCACTTCAGTATTCTTGCCATGAGAACCCCATGAACAGTATAAAAAGGCAAAATAATAGGATACTGAAAGAGGAACTCCCCAGGTCAGTAGGTGCCCAACACGCTACTGGAGATCAGTGGAGAAATAACTCCAGAAAGAATGAAGGGATGGAGCCAAATCAAAAACAATACCCAGCTGTGGATGTGACTGGTGATAGAAGCAAGGTACGATCCTGTAAAGACCAATATTGCTTAGGAACCGGGAATGTCAGGTCCATGAATCAAGGCAAATTGGAAGTGGTCAAATAAGAGATGGCAAGAGTGAACGTTGACATTCTAGGAATCAGCAAACTAAAATGGACTGGAATGGGTCAATTTAACTCAGATGACCATTATATCTACTACTGTAGGCAGGAATCCCTCAGAAGAAATGGAGTAGCCATCGTGGTCAACAAGAGTCCAAAATGTAGTACTTGGATGCAGTCTCAAAAATGACAAAATGATCTCTGATCATTTCCAAGGCAAACCATTCAATATCACGGTAATCCAAGTCTATGCCCCAACCAGTAATGCTGAAGAAGCTGAAGTTGAACGGTTCTATGAAGACCTACAAGACCGTTTAGAACTAACATCCAAAAAAGATGTCTTTTTCATTATAGGGGACTGGAATGCAAAAGTAGGAAGTCAAGAAACACCTGGAGTAACAGGCACATTTGGCCTTGGAATAGGGAACGAGGCAGGGCAATTGCTAACAGAGTTTTGCCAAGAGAACACACTGGTCATAGCAAACACCCTCTTCCAACAACACAAAAGAAGATTCTACACTTGGACATCACCAGATGATCAACACCGAAACCAGACTGATTATATTCTTTGCAGCCAAAACGGATAAGCTCTATACAGTGAGCGAAAACAAGACCAGGAGCTGACTGTGGCTCAGATCATGAACTCCTTATTACCAAATTCAGACTTAAATTGAAGAAAGTAGGGAAAACCGCTAGACCATTCAGGTATGACCTAAATCAAATCCCTTATGATTGTACAGTGGAAGTGAGAAATAGATTTAAGGGCCTAGATCTGATAGATAGAGTGCCTGATGAACTATAGAATGAGGTTTGTGACATAGTACAGGAGACAGGGATCAAGACCATCCCCATGGAAAAGAAATGCAAAAAAGCAAAACAGCTGTCTGGGGAGGCCTTACAAATAGCTGTGAAAAGAAGAGAGGTGAAAAGCAAAGGAGAATAGGAAAGATATAAGCATCTGAATGCAGAGTTCCAAAGAATAGCAAGAAGAGATACGAAAGCCTTCTTCAGTGACCAATGCAAAGAAATAGAGGACAAGAACAGAATGGGAAAGACTATAGATCTCCTCAAGAAAATTAGAGATACCAAGGGAACATTTCATGCAAAGATGGGCTCGATAAAGGACAGAAATGGTTTAAACCTAACAGAAGCAGAAGATATTAAGAAGAAGTGGCAAGAATACACAGAAGAAGTGTACAAAAAAGATCTTCACAACCTAGATAATCATGATGGT